>UCOH01004429.1:0-30286 GCA_900474275.1 Synergus japonicus | reverse complement strand
ATATATATATATATATATATATATATGCTAAGCAAGTGAATTATAACATTCAAGATATGTTTACTAGCATATAGAATATAAGTGATGATCAATATATGTATAACATAATAAAAACAGACATTCTTCAGAAAGGAAAGGAAAAATAGATGAGTGATGGAACTGTTTTAATAAGAAGTCAGATTTCCCGTGGTCTCCGGATCTTATATTCTATGGGGATAAGGGGAGTGGTGGTCGACGATCTTACGGTTCAGGGGTTGCTAGTTGGAAGGATAAGGGTGGCCTGTTTGTCTGACAGTCTAACTTTTCCCATAAGAGCGTATTTTTTGTTTGCGCGAACCCACTGCCGACACCATCGTCTCCGGATCGATTAGTGGTTCTCATTCATTTTTTTAAAGAATAAATTAATTAGCTACTTTTAACATTTTTATCAACATAAAATATTATCCCTGTCCATTGTTTTCTGTGACTTGTGGCTAGTCTGATTAGTTCATTTTAAAGTTAAGATAACTTAACGACGTTAATCTCTGTACAGGGAATCCAAATTACTGAGGATACCCATGGACAGAATTATGTTTCCAACCGAAGCGCGGAACTTTAGAACTCGTCTGCATAGCAAATAATTAGAGAACACCTGGCATCGACCAACATGCTCTAACGTGGAATCGGGAATTTCGAACGGAAATTGTATTTCCGTCTGCATAGATAGTAGAGAAATCTACGAATCATTTTAACTTTGGCTTTAACAACCCCTGGTAATAACTATATCGGGTAGACCTTGATATTTTGAAGGAAATTTAGTTTACTGGGTCGCATAGATTGTGGTTGATGGATACAATGTAGAATTTCAAATCTTTCTCAATATTTTCTCTGATGAAGGTACTTTTCCTGGAAGAAGATATATCGACCTCACAAACACGTGACACTATCAAGAATAATGGAAGTAAATATATCGAAGAGGAAAAGATCAAACTCGTCGATCCATAACTTCATCGAAGTACATAGATACTGAAACGAAGATTGTATCGTAGACGATCTGAACGAGTAAAAAGAGGATTACGGTTTCGAGCACTTGCCATTGATTCCGGAAATGTCCATTCCACGCGAGAAGGTTGAAACGAGAGTTGTCATAAATTTCGTAAGTATTTCCCTTGCTTGCAGACGGTGTTCAACGATTTGTCGTCAAGATTTTCTGCAATTCTTGGTCACGATTATTTTTCTCTGATATATCAGGTGCAAGTGAAGCGACCACAAACCCCCGCAATCTTCTTTCAAGCGCAGACAGCCATTGAAATCCAAATGGAAGGGAGCTTTCAGTGCGAAATCATTTCACGTTATCGACGCGAGTCTCACGCAAATCATGTTAAGGAAAGTGTTTTTCAAGAAAAATTCTTTTCGAATACTACCAAAATACCGCTTGAGTTTCATATCATTTTTCACTGTGCATGTCAGGGATTTCATCTTTTGAGGAACTTACTAATTCTGTGCTTCAAGTAGGAAAAAAAAAACTCTAAAGAGGTAAAAAATGGAGGACAAGTACAAGGACTTGATGTTTTCACGAAACGACCAAAACAGTCGTATTGAGTTTTGGAATAGAAAGGGTTGGTGTGGGTTGAGGAGCCAAAGTGAAAGAAGGAAAGGGTGTCGGAAGCCCGATTGCTCGTTGGATCTTGAAACTGTTCTCAGTCGCGACCTAGTTTTCTCTTATCTTGACGACTAGGGGTGGCTGGGGTTGGAGGGTTTTCGGTACACAATTTTCAGGTGACATATTTGTAACCACGCGGGCTCGAATTTATCAACAACTGCCGTTTTCCTTCCTCAAAGTCTATCTTCCCTCCGCCTTCCAACCGGATTTCACCCCAAACCTCTCAATTCGTACGAGGAGTTGGAGGAAACTGAAAAGCCTGGAAAGACTGAAATGGATAGCTGGAAACTTTTCTAAAATATTAGAAGTGCGAGCTCAGACATATTTGAGTGAGGGCAAGTACGTACGTACGTACGTACATAGGTAGTTCGTTTCAGTTTGGATTTGTTGCTTTCGGTTTGTTTGAAGGCTGAGAGTTCGAAGGAGAATGTGCTTCTGAAGGGTGCGGTAAGACGACAGGGGGTAGATGGGCAAATAGCTCGAATCACGCAAACCGTTGCTTCGTAATTAATAGGGCGCTTGAGAAGAACCCTACCACCTCAGGGATTCTCAACCTTAACCTTCCAGCACCTTCCAATTCACCTCAGAGTTCACTGATTAATTTGCAATGAATCTTTTGATAATTGGACATAATCTTTCCCGTTGAATTTTACTCAGAGACATAAACTCAATAGGATTTTCTTTAGAAATTAAATACTCCCTCGAGCAACTGGTAATGGTCTCAAAGTTTGAAAGAAAAAGGCAGAATCAAAGCAATGTTCGCATTGACGCTGTGAATTTTTTTACAAGTAGAAATGACAAAACATAAATTGTAAAAGATGTCGCGAACTAGGTCGTTCTCGATCACGGTACACAAGTACGATAAACACGGACAAAAGCTCTTCCGTGGAGGAAAGACATTTTTAAGGACAAAGCGACGCGAGAAACGAGCGGAGACTACCATCCGATTAATGTAAAATTGAAAGGACGTGACGTCAGCTGTGTTCTTTCGTTCTTTCTCTACTGATACTCAAAAGAGTCCTACCATGAATGACTTTGTCACTTTTTCCATTACCGAAGTTCTGCTTACTTTAAAAGACTACTTTAAATATTGTGAATCTCTTCCTTCTCATGTTCTTTCTAAAATCAACCTTTCCTTTCATATTTCGTCTTTCCGAACTACAAAAAACTAATAATTACGTGTCTGAATTCGTTTCAAATGAGACTACTTTAAAAAAAATAAAGGTGGGATTTTTTGGCATAAAGTTGGTAATAAGTGAGATTATAAGAATTTTCATTTAATCCGGGTAAGGTATGTGGTTCAGTATCTAGGAAATCTCTACAGCATTTCCAGTGGACAAATCTTGTAGATGGTCAGAGAATGTTCTGTAATCATCCACAAACGACACATCAAGGATTCTTTAACACAAAGTCAAGGGTCAGTCTCAGGATAAAAGGATCACGTGTGGATTATAGGTGAAAGGATTATACTTCAGAATTGTAGTGCATTTAAACTTGCTTTAACGCACAAAACTCTCATGTAATTGAATTTATCAAGGATAGAAGATTTTTAGAAGTAGAAGATAGAAATAGAAGATTTTTTCGAGAGGCAGTTGATTATTGTACAGAATGCTAGTAGAGGTATCTAAAGCAAGGAGAGCAAATTTCTTAGGCCGGTACAGACATCCTAAATCCGTCGCGTCCTATTTAAGTTTCTCTTTAGAATCTAGGAAAATACTATCTCTTACATCAGCGGTGTCAGGTTTATGCGAGGTGAATTTTGCGAGGGCTTTAGGCGAGCGGTGGCAATATCAGAAACGGTAACTCCCTCGCGTCGTCAACGTGTTGGTACTAGTTGGTACACGAGAATATCCATTTCAGGACATTTAAACCGGCAGACTACCACAAACCGAGGTGATGTACACAGCTCTTCTAAGATTACTAGGCAGTTTCATTATGCTTACGAGAAGGTTCGCGAGGACGCTCGAATGCCCAGCTACTCTTTCTCTTTATGTTCTCGGAGACGTTTTCAAGAAGCGCAAAGAAGGCTAGATTCCAAGCCTCTGTCCGGGTCGAGCGAAATCTAGAAGGGACTTCCTGCTTTCTCAAACAGTTCGTCTTAATGCCACGAATTTCATTTTATATCAAAATCTCTGTAAATGAGAGTCGACTATAACTCTACTCAACTTATTAAGAAATATTATTTCCCTTTGGGAGGATATTTAATACTCTTGTAGGAATTATATCTTATATTCATCAAGATTGTTTACAATATGTTATTAGTTGAAAACGAATAAATTGTTCAGTCTAGTTTCTCTGAATTCAATTTCGTATTACTCTTGAAATCGAGAAAGCGACAAGACAGATAAATAAGGAAGTAAGAAAGAAAGAAAAATTAAATCTAGATATCATTAATCGTGAAGACGACTGCCACTTTTGAAGGTCTAAAGATTGAAGTCGATATCAGGGATCTTCATCTCTGAATTTCCGCCGATATCGCAAACTTCCGACAAAACTCGTAAGAACATTAATTTTGGTGCGAATGTCAGTGTCGGTCGATAGAAAAAGATATCGAAAGTTCCTGCGGAAATTGCCAGTCGTGCCAAGCCCGAATTCAAATATAGAGTAGTCTGGCCGAGTGACATTTGGCAGATCGTATCAACCCCCTTCACAGAAGTCAAACTTCCTTTGCGTCGGTAAAAACGTCTGCAGAAATTCGCGATTCACCCAGTTTGAATAAAAGTCGATTGTTCTTCATTTTCTTCCTTATTGCCAGCTTTCTAGGTCAACACTCAGAAAAATGAAGATTCAAACTTAATATCTAGGTAGTTAAAATATTTGAGTTATAAATATATATTCATCCTAGATATCTAGATATTTAGATTCAATATCCAGATATTTAGATTCAATCCACGATATTAACGTTGAATATCAATTTTTCTCCGTGAACCATCTGGCTGCTTCGATTGTGAGACGTAATCTACGTAACGTATCGAGAGAAACGCTATAATTAAGGGCTGTCTCTCGAAGGAAGCCAGGGTGCGAGCTAGCGAGATAACAAAGTAAATTGTGCTCGTTTAATTTAAAATTTTCCTTCAAGAAAAAGAACTTACCCAAACGGACAAAAGAACCAAAAAGATTACCTTCATCGACAGGCACTCACCTGTAACAAAAAATACCAGAGAAATGTTAGCAATCTGTTGAGAATAAATTCAATTTCAGTTATGAGATACTATTAACATTAATAAATAAATAACCCAGCACTGTTTCAAGTCAATTGACCGGACCCAATTCCAATCAGCCCATTTTCAAAGTATATTCTTGATTCTAAATTCAATAGAGTACTTCCTCCAAAAAGATAATCAATTTGATTTCGGGTTTATCTGGGAGCATTGTTGTGGCACGTGACGCACCATTTATCCAACTGACAATTACATTTAGCTCTGTGGCTTCAACACAATCAGTCCCAAGAGATAAGGACCCCCTTCCCCACATTTTCTGTTCAGGTTTAATGTAAAGTACATCGCCAAAGTGGAGAAGTTTGCCAAAGCCTGCTGTAGTCTATCAATCCACGAAACGTGCGTATTTATCCACGTGCTCGTCTCACGATGAAACTGTACACGAAAGATATATTTAGATCCGCCAATACACGGACGAATCTTGATATTTATTAAAGTGCAATCACGCGCATTAAAGCGCTCCAAATTGAAAATAACCTTCGGAAAATATTCCACACACCTCTGTAAATTACTTTCCTGTCCTCTATTCCAAGTTTACACTCCCCACCAAAATTCCAATTTGTCAGATGTCAAATTAACAGTCGAAATTCTCTGTTGCTCTGTATATCATTTGTTCTGCGAACTGATTAGATTATCTTCGAGTCTCAAGAGATGGTGTGTTATTAGACACGTAGATGGTCAGGAGTCACTATTATGCGCTAATGGACGATCCTGGTGGACAATGCACGTCAATTCTCGAGTCTCTAAGGAGTTACGATCAAACGATCAATTCATAACGGGCTGGAAAGCCGTCTCTTCCCACTATTCACGCTGCTCTACTCGCGTCAAGATCCTGTTCAGTCGCAGGATAATCCCAGCTGCATTACCTTGATGAGCTTCGTCCCAAGCCACCCTTTACTAATCCGTTCAGGTTCCTTCGCCCTAGAAGGCACTTTTGATTCTCAGCGGCCACCCTAAGTTTCCAACTTGTTTGAGACGTGTGCTATATTGTCTTCGTATTTTAGCGAGTAGATCAACACTGAAACTTACCGGAAAGGCCGAATGGAGAAACAGGAGGAAGGTAGATTGCGAATAGCCTTAGCATCCCTGGAGGGCTTTACAATCGAAGGAGGTCAGACAAGCCGTCGAGTTTCCACCATCTATTTCATTCTCAGCGCAACAGTTGAGAAACTGATTCATACTCTCAATTGACCAACCTCGCTATTTCGAACGCAATTAAACAAGTGAATCGATCAATTTTGATAAAACACGTCATATTGGTAACGAAAGGTTTCGAACCGTAATAGTAATAGCTACACTAGATCGCTAGTGTATCTATTACTCTCTCTCTCTCTCTCTCTCTCTCTCTCTCTTAAAGATTGCAAGAGTGTAAATACATCTCAAAAAGGAATAGAGTTTATAAGCTCTGAATTACTCTCTAAACAAACTAACCAGCTCCAGTGGTAATTCGCTACAACTATTAGCGAACAGACATTCATCTCATTTAGCTCGAGTTAACAACTGGGTGCGTAAACCAGACCCAGGGACCGTATTTAGCGAAAACATGTTACCCAATGCGACGTTGGTAACGAGAATCACTGCACTAATTTATTCCAAGAGCCTTACACGCAGCCAACAAACCTCCGTTTTACGAAAATAGGATTGCAACGAAAATTGAATTTGTTTCCCAAATTGAAATAGTAAACGAGCATTTCCGAGTTTTATAATCATCCTTTAGCAAGAAATTCTTTCTACTTGTTCTTCTTTCTTTCTTATACTCTCAACTCTCAATTCTGCTACCTCTATATCGAAAACCCATTCTCTAACAAGTTTTCAAATCTCTGCAACTTTGCAAAAGCGAAAGGCATAGACTAATTCAACCCTTTGCTTTACCTTAACGGACGAAATATCAAAGGCTAGCATATTCCAGGAATGCACACATGTCTTCCTATAGGTAACGGACCTAATTTCAAAAGGGATTCAGCAAAATGATCAACTTCCATTCACGTCTAAATCCCGAAATTTGGAAATAATTTGAATCACTTAAAGTTTTGACCTACAAAGAAGTTCTTTCAATGTAGTTCATGAAAACAAACTTTCTGCAAGTTTTTTTTTAATCTCTACTGTCTTTTTAAATATACAACACAGTTTGATATTATGTAAGTAATCTGAATCCTTTTTGGCCTTTTTGAGTAACTAAGAACTTGCTCTATCTCTATTTCCCTCTACTCATCTCTCCCTCTTTGGAGTCAGCGTCTGTTCCTCTTCGTACTTCCCGTGCCAGTTTCCGGTTTCCAGGCTGCAGAGCAGTGTCAGTGATGGATCCTAATCCGAGCTAGGCTTTTGTTGTCACTTCCTCACCACTGTGTCTCCAGAGTATCCTTGAATCGTCCCCTTCCATTTCACTATGCTGAAGCAACCCTCTTGAGCAACCTCGAGAGAGAAGGTAAGTAATGCCAAGATTATGTAAACGTCACTCTACCGAGACGCCATCTGTTGGGTTGCGTTCGAATAGTACGTTTGCTTGCTCACTCACGATGGGTTTTAGAAATCCCAAATGAGAATTACTGGTTTAGGTGTGACGATTCAGCTCACAAGGAAAATATTATCTGCTTTAGTCATATCGTCTTATTCGTTTTTCCAGTTTTATTCAGAACTTTAAGAATGATAGATGGAGATAAGTCTAGAGCAGATTTATCTTAAAAATCCTCTTCTGCAGTCTATTTTCTCTGGTTTTTTGTTGGACAACTGCAAAGAGCACTCTCCATCAGAAAGCACCAATTATCCGTTGACAAGTCCGCATGTCGTCGCCAGCTGTCACTAAAGACACACCAAAAAGACCCGCAGTTAGTAGTCAGAGTTTTCCACGTTTCACCATGGTGGTCTCACTAACGAGATTTCGAAACAAACTTTTGTTTGCGAGCTTGAAGAAGAAACTCGTCGCCCTGGAATATCGCACCGCGTTTTTTCAGTTATCAGCTTCACAGCGATGGTCATAACAGCTTGTGCAATGTAATCAGCATGAAGACGCTAGGTAGCTCTTCTGAATGTGATAACACTCGTCACTTAGAATCTTCTTTCATCTCGTTTTCTATGACCTAAAATGTCTTTTTCTCTTCTTTTTTTCTTGATTCTGCTTCTGAGATAGAAGTACGCCATTGGCCCAGTTACTCTAATTATGCTCGTGATCTATTTATTACCATTGAAAACCATCTGTAACATAAAATACTATAAGCAATATATATCCTCTGTTTCAAATTCACTATAGTGGAAGCTAACCCAGTAAATCCATTTCTTGACCTAGGGCTGAGAACAAGTTAACTGACTTTCTTGTTCGAGTGAAACGTGGTTGGGTCTAACAAGAGCAACGTATCTTCTATAGTTTCTTAGTTACCAGTAACATCGGAAGGGTAGAACGGATGGGTCGAACGCATAAGAACAAAAGCTGGCCGTCTCAGCGCTTTCCTTGTGCTCTCGAACTTCGGGATGAAGTTCCAGTGGCAGGCAAGCACCAGTGTAACGATTACTCTGCAATCTACCGTGATGTCGGTGTGCCTAGCCTTACAGTTTTGAACTTTGCCGTTCGAGGTTTGAACAATGAATTTCACCTTCCGCAACCAATCTTTGTTCCACGTTACCTTATTGACATAAATGTTATTGCATGAGCTAAATGTACAATATCAACATAATGGATGACAAAAGTCTTCCAGGTATATTAATCAAACTTCTCTGAGAAAAATAGACTCTATTAGAGTGTCCTATCTGGATTAATTAATGTAATTTCACATTCTGTACCCAATTTCCAAAACATCAACTTCCGAGATGAAGTCAAATACGATATGCAAATAAATTACGCGTTTCTGCAATGCTAATCCTTCTGCATTGATTTCGCTGACTAACGCGGCTTAATCCAACAGTTCTCATTTCTAGTTGACAATCTGTCATCAATTTTCATCGACTCTTCCCTGGAGTGAAAAAATTTCCCTATGATCATTCACACCTATCATATTTTCTTTCCGATTGAGTGAAACTTAAATTTCAAGAAACTCCAGAAGGAGAAGTGGAATAATATTCCTCGAGCCAAATACGTCTGCACTGGTAACTTTTCCTTTATCCTCTCATCTGTCGTCGACTGTCGGGTCCTTACAAGGAATGGATGTCAAAAACGCAGCAATTAATTCAACGCCTTAGGAAACAAAGGCGTAAGAATACCCCGTCGACCAGCAATGGAGGAACAGTAGAGACACAATAATGTGGATCATCCAACTTTACTTTGCTTATTGTAATTCAATTTCACGGCAGCGTCTATCAAAATTGTTCTCTATTTCATCTTCCCGCTTCATCCTCCCTTTTCCTCTTTACTTCCCTTCCTCCTTCTCTTCCCTATCTTTTCGAAAACAGACTTTCACCCACTCCACTTGAATTGTAACAGGAAGCGTCTATCAACCCCAAAGCTCAACGGGGTGGTCTTGACAACTGTTTAAAATCTTCAGTTTCGCCTTTTCAAAGTCGAGCCTGAGTTACTTCACCACGAGAAAATCTCACCACGAGAAAATCTTACCAAGAGATAATCTTCTCACTCGACCGCAACCTGTGGACCCTTGGAAAAGGAAAGAAACCACGAAACTTGAATCTAGTGATCTATGCAAAATTATTGATTACTGCTGTCTCTTATTTATCCCTAACTTTTCGGGGGCATAGAGTTGCAGACGAATATTAGGAAGCATGCAAGGTAAACATCAGTAACTGTTGGGGTGGCGAAGGGTGAGTGGCGCATTTCCCAGCAATATCTTGCGCCAGATTGTGCATGGGCGATCTCTGCTTGCAAGTGAGTCTCGAAGCCTTGCGACGTTGCTACGGCAAATACGCGCATGTTGACCTAGCCAGCTATCAGAGTTCATACCCGAGTACCTTCTCAGACCTGACTAAATATACCAACTTAGATTGCAATGACGGTGTGCGTCTCATTTCGAAATTCCTATTTCGTCTACCTACATAACAGATTATAACATCTTATCACGCGTTATATAAGAGGGTATGCCATTCCCTCCACATATTAAACTTTATTATTAAACGCTTTTCAAGAAAGTTTTTCAGTTAGGTATATGTATCTTCTGATCTCTATCTATCCTCTACCCTCTGTCTATTGAGACAATATCGAGATCTGAACCATCTATCCGAGATCTGGACCATTTATCTGAGATCTGGATCATTTATATGGCAGTGTAATGAGATTTTTCGCTGGTAGCAGCGTGATAAAGATCTAGATGTAAAGCACTAGATCTACTACTCACTACTCTCGCAAAATTCTATTGTAGCATCATGTGGTTTCGTTTAACTGAACAAATATGCTAGGAGAGAATACATTGATTGGAGATGAAATTTATAGGCAATAGTTAACGTGATCCAGGTACCTTGTTACTGAAGCTCCAATGGAGCGTAATCCTTTTTGAGGTCACGCAACGTCCTTTGCTAATCTCTGTCCGTGCAAGTGCATCGTGCGCTTGAGTAGCCATAGTTCGAGTTATCTCTATTACACTTCGATCAACACCGACGTCGATACTATGCATCCGGATAGGGGATTCCACCAACAGATATCGACGCATTCTGACTGCCTGACAATGGTGCTTTTGTTCAACGACCCTTCGTCGTAACAATCCTATCAATTATCCTTCAAAATGTCCGGCTCTGGGAAGAATAACCGGCTCCTTCAACTCTATTTCTAGAAAAAGCCTAATGACGACGGTACTAAATAGGTTTCAAAGAAGGTTTCAAAGAAGGTTTTAAATAACATGGGGGTTAATTACTAACAGTCCATCTCTAAATTATGATGTAAGATCGTTTCTTTTATTTTTAGATTTGCATCCAGTGACTCATTATAGATATTATATAAAATATCAACTGATAAATCAGATATTACAGAGAGGAAAAAAAAACTGTCACGTGGACGTGGAAGCGGTCACCAAGCGTATTTATGATCGGTGAGGGGTGGCTGTAAGTACGCGATATAAGATGTCATACTGCTAGCCGTAAAACAGGGCAGACATAAAGAAGGAATTCCTTCCTTTATTATCCGGTTTACTACTCTGATATAATAAAACTCGATCTTGCGACTGACTTACCTTACTTAAAAGTCGAAAACCACGCGTAGGAATTCGGTAAAAATATTTGCACGAGTGGGAATTGTTTTACATGATGTACCCTTGCATGATAAACCCATCAGTGTCTTTATTTCTTTCAAACAATTTTTTTATACCGAACAAGTACAATTTTATTTATTTATGTCAGATATATCAGATAACTAAATCTGTTTAGTGAAAGTGTTTCTCTTATTCTGAGGAGATCGATCCGCCCACGCAGATATTTTGGAGTAGTCGCGAAAACTGAGGTCCATCTCGCGAAATTCGATCCCTGTAAGATAATCACAAATCCACCTGACGTTTCACACCGAATGTCCTTGCTGGCCAAGCTCTAGAGGACCCCCAGATGGTTAATTGCGGTTTCCCACAGACAAAACGCGTTACAGCTTCTGCAACCGACAACAAAGGATGAGGGTGGTTTCTGTCGAGGTCAACTGAGAATTCTGAGTCAGGTACTATGAAGAGGACTCGACAGACAATGAAATTGCGGTATTTTCAGGATAACTGTTTCCTATTGTGTAATCACGAGAAATGGAATTCTACAACAACTGTAAATCAACCGCTAACCATTTCCAAAGATTTGCCATTTCGTAAACCAAAATCAGAATATGGTAAGAATACAGAATCATCATTGCGAGAACGAAAGGTTCATTCTGGTAGAAATAAAAATAATCTTTTCTCTCGAGAGCAGTAAATCTCATTCCGCCAAAATCAAGTTGATCATTCCCAGTATTTTCGAAACAGCAATGTTGCTTCTTCCCCGAGATATATTGGCATGCGTTATGAAATCCGGAATGTACCATATTTCACGAATCGCGCGTCAAAGAAGGGCTGAACTTTATTTATCTCCGTGCTTTGTGCGATGAAATCTCATTCTTCTTCTCATCGCCTATCCCGCGTCATCACGTCGATGCATCTTCCCGTATATTTTGTGGGACATTTTCAATCATACCCAATAGTAGTTGGGGCACAATATATGCATTCCTGCTTAGTCTCTTTACTCTCTTATGAAATGCTTGTGTGCTGACGTCATGGACCGCCCATTCCTTGTCAAGAAGGTTGCATCAACCACTCAACCAAAGATGGTTGAGGGGCTGCACTTAAAATCGATAAGCAGAAGTGAATCCTGATCAAGCATCCGCTTGTTAGAGCAAAATCACTATACCTCTGGGAACTTGATCAGAAACATTTTTGCTAACTAAAAATTTCGACAAAGAAGCTCTCTCTGAATTATAAAAGAGAGAATTACTATAGTAATTCTCTCTTTTATAATTCTGAGAAAATGGAAAAGATCTGAATTCACTTACAGAAAATTACGTAATTTATCGTAAGAGTACATTCGGCATATTATTAAGGTGCTCCTCTTTTTAATCCACTTCCCGGTGCCCGTTTATGCAGGAACATGGTGTCTAGAAAAATTTCGTATGCACGTGAGGATTCTTTCTTTCTATCCCCTTCCGCCTCTTCTTCATTCCAACTTCCTCTGCACGAATGTGAAGAAAGCTGTATTTTCATCGGTTATTACATGCACATTCTATTACCTTGTATTCGTTTCCCTCGACCTTTACACGCTCCTTATTTCTCTTATTGCCGAGGGTATAGAAATTTAACTCTTCCTCCATATCTCTCTCTTTTTATGATCCCCTTCTCTTCTTAATCCACTTGCTATTTTCAGAAGGGGAAACTAAACTTTCCGAAAATGGTAAGTACTTTCTGGTTCCTACACCGACTATTCTCAAGGGAAATACCAGCGGTGCCCAATTATTAGTGCTTGAAATCGAAACCTTAGACTTTCTAGAATTCCTACTCTTTACCGCCAGTCCGCGCCTGCTTCTTATGCCGCAGGAAATCACAAATGAATACGTAATGCTGCTTCCTTCCTTTCTCGGTTCGGGTCTATCTCAAAATTCACCTCGAAACAAATGAACTTGCTATGCTCTCAACTCTTTTTCGCTTTTTTCTTTCGCCTGCGAATTGAGTCCAAGGGGGATGCATTCTAGGTGAAATGTCAGAATATAGAGGAAAATAAATGGAAATGAAAAGTAATAGATTAAATGAGCAGTGTTTTTGTTTTCTTAATATTCCAAATTTAAGAAATTGTTACAGCTTCTATTCATTCTATTCTAATTTAATCCATTTTAATTCAATTTAATCCATCTGCATATATTTCTAAGAAATATATACAGATATATGCAGAAATAGGCAATTGTAAAAATTGGATGAATCTGATAAAACGGGAACAAATTGTAAGCCTTTTTCCGTGAAAATTGAAAGTTTTACTTCCTATTGTGTCTCTTTTATTGTTCAGTGCCTGTTCAGTGCCTGTTCAGTGCCTGTTCAGTGCCTGTTCAGCGACGAGTGTCTGACTAAGTGAAAATGAAGTCGACACGCATTGAAGCAGACTCTAAAAGTTCTCTTGTTTCATTGATTTTGTTCTAAGGACAGCGAATCGAAAGTTCCAAGACCAAAAGCACCAAAGTGCCAGTATCCTCTTCTCCGTTTGGTACTTTCCAGAAGAGTCTGTATCTGCTCGTGCATAAGTAAAGCATAACCTTATCCGATGCAAGGTTGAAAACCTCTCTTTTCGCTCAGCATCGTTCCACCTCCTTTCTTCTCCCACACAATCGATACGTCTCTCTTTGAATCTTTCAATCACATTTGCCATTCCTCACCCTCAGAGAAACGTAGAGCGAGGCGACCTAGCCAAAGTCAGAATCCAATACCTACCTTCTGAACTTCCCACCGTCAAATACGATTCGCTCCCGAATACCTTTACATTTTTATAAACCGTTTTAATTCGTTCGCGAGATGAAATGGAACGCAGGAGAAGCCAAGAGGAGGAAGCACGTCGGCCTCGCATTCAGAGAAGGAAGCGTGAATGTGGGCATGATAAATCGAGGCCAGTTAGGTACGTTAGCTACATACGGCGGACCAAGTGCAAGTAGAGACAGGAAGAAGGAGGAGGGTGGGAAAAGAGAATTATTATTGGAAAATTTATTTCTACATTGAGAAATTATTACCGTCATTATGCTGGCGAGCGAACACGTGTTTTAACTGCCCGTAGGTTAGGCGCTCTACTGCTTCAGGATACTCCGGTAATGGCCATTCCACGAGAACCTGGCTCTTTCTTTTCTCAGTGAATGGTATTTTCACTTTGCTTGACAAATATATTCAAACACAAGCCAGAAGATTAAGCTCTTCATTCTTTATGAATGCTCCAAATGATTATTTTCCTCTCCAATCCCCTTCTGTTAAGCCTTAGGCTCTTTCCAGTCTTTCTTCATACCCCTTTACCCTTTTTTACACCCTTCTCCAAGTGTACATATTTTGACGGGCATAGTAACTTCAATTTTTTTAATGAATAGGACAATCGCAGAAGTCGGCTGGATTTGAAATTTTGTGAAATTTTGATCGCGATTCAACAATTTCCGACGTATCAGTTGCAGATGCCGAGCCACCATTATGTAAGCAAGACACGCGCCGAACGTTCAGGAATAAACCCTACCTGTTACGTAATTCCCATCTATATCAGTTTGGGGACTTAGCATAATCTGGATTTAATTATTCATCCATGTAACGTAATCGTCTCAACGTATTAATCAAAACGGTATGCCCAAGCTAATCAGATATTGATACGTGCTCAAACAGGTTGTTATCCTCCAGTATTATTGGACAAAGACTTAGTTTTATGGGTTCCATATCAACCAATCTCCAAAATCACGTTGAATAACTTCAATCACTTTTTTTCATATAATCGTAAACATAACATAGATGTTTTGGGTGAGAGGACCGCAAAGGGGGTGTTTTTTATGATTTTAGTCCGTTTTGGGTGGGAGGGCCGCAAAGGGGGTGTTTTTTTATGATTTTAGATTGTTTTGGGTGGGAGGGCTGCAGAGAGGATATTTTTTGTTGATTTAAGCCTGTGTTGGGTGGAAGGGCCGCAAAGGAGGTGTTTTTTTTGAGTATTTTAATCTGTTTTGGGTGGGAGAGCCGCAAAGGGGGTGTTTTTTGATGATTTTAGCCTGTGTTGGGTGGAAGGGCCGCAAAGGAGGTGTTTTTTGATGATTTTAGCCTGTTTTGGATGGGAGGGCCGCAAAGGGGGTGTTTTTTGATGATTTTAGCCTGTTTTGGATGGGAGGGCCGCAAAGGGGGTGTTTTTTTTGATGATTTTAGCCTATTTTGATTGGGAGGGTTTCTAAATTTGTGTATTCTTCGTCGGTCAAATGCGTTTCAATTCAAATAATTGTTATCACTTGACGCTACAAAAGGACCGGACCTTTGAGATGCAGTTGAAACAAAATTCCTTTCTTCCCGTTGAACGAGCAGATTACCATTGAAAAGAAACTGCTTTCAAGATTCAAGCAGAAGCTGCATCTCCCTGAGAGATAAAGAACAAAGAGAGCTCTAATGCGCTGGTCGCGACAAAGCACCATTTCGTTCCATCTTCATCTGTTTCTCGGACCGTTCCAGTTGCTCGGTGTAACAAAGGACACAATGTCAATCACAAATTGACAATAAAAAAATGTCCAATTAACCCCCGGCAGTCCCGGAGGAATCCATCGAAATCGACTCGACTCGACTGCGATCTCGACGATTCTACCATCGTGAATCTTTTCACCATGAGCGAAGGCGAACCCGCGTGAAGTTGGAAGCAATCGAGAAGGTTTAATCCCACTCGATTGGGTTCTTTCCTGGCAAGTCGACCCACCCATGCACTTTTTTTTTTCTTTTCCCCTCACATTTTCCGACCATCCTCCTTCCACAGTTTTCCTGATTCTCGACTCGGGCCACTCTTTCTTCTTTCATAGAGATTTCATCTTCTTTTGTTCCTCGACAGCTTCGTCTTCTTTCAAAATGCCTCTCTCACGTAGGATTTCAAATATCAGATCAGTCACGTCGCACCCTTGGGAAGATACATCGAAAACCATCTTTGATGTGATTCAAAAGATGTTTGAGTCTATTACTTACAACTTCTTATCAATTTTATACCCCTCCTGTCACTTTATGTAGTGATTCCTCAATATTACTGGAAAAACAGATTACAATTTTTCTACTGAGTTATTATTAGGGCGAGAATATTATTGTATATAGAAGTAAATATTTAAATTGACTCTTTTCTAATTAACAGCTAGAATCGAGTGAGTGAGTTGGCAAGTTTACGTTCCTTTAAGTTTAATGACTGCCATATTGAGTTTCCCAGTGTATGTTAGTGTGTACGTGCCCGTTATTACCACTCTCCAAGGTACGTCGGATACTAGCTGTTTCACCTGATATAATTCCATCATGTACAAAGTCGTAAAGGGTTGAGATGTATATTTAAGCCCTTAATAAACGCGAACCCTCGAAGCTACCAAGTTACATTTACTCGATTATTTCACTGGAGAGAGCACTTGGAGAAATGCTTATTCGTCGTTGTATTTAATGTAATATGTTAAAAAATGTATTAATCGTTTTAGTTTTTTATATGACACCTTAAAAATGAACGATTCTTATTTTTTTCCCCTTCTTTAATGTTGCCTTTCTCCGAAGCCCTTTTCCAAACTCCTCTAAAAACCATTGGGTTTTTAGAGACTAGTGTGACGCATTTTTTTATTTTATTTTTTAAACATTTACTGGATTAAGAATATACAAAAGAAGTTCTCAAAACCATTTTATTTTATTTTTGTTTACTAGGAGAAATTTTTAGCTAGGAATTTTAAAAGTATTTTAAGGGATTTCGCGGGATTTTACAAAGAGTTCTAAAGAATTTTAGGAATTTTAAGTGATAAAAAGACTTTGAAGGATTTAAAAAATTGTTAAAGAATTCTAAGAGACTTTATTTGATTTCAGAAATTTTTAAAATACTTTATAAAAGTTATCAAAAGAATTTTACAGACATTTTTATCGATTTCACTAGATTTCAAGGGTTTATAGGGAATCTTAAGGAATTTCAAAATATTTTCAATAGATTTCAAGACATTTAACATTATTTTAAGAAAGTACAGGGAATTTGAGTAAATTTCAAGGAATTTTGAAATATTTTTAACGATTTCAAGATATTTTAAATGATTTTAAGGGTTTAGTAGGAATTCTACAGAATTTAAAATATTTTAAGGATTTAAAAATAATAAAAAATATTTCAAGGAAT
Organism: Synergus japonicus; assembly: GCA_900474275.1. Taxonomy (NCBI): domain Eukaryota; kingdom Metazoa; phylum Arthropoda; class Insecta; order Hymenoptera; family Cynipidae; genus Synergus; species Synergus japonicus. The sequence continues at coordinate 13,180 of UCOH01004429.1, read as the reverse complement.
TTACCCAAATTTTCTACTTAAAACAAAATAATATTAAATATTAATATTAAAAATATTTAATATTTAATTCAATATTTTGATATTAATTTAAAATGTTCGAAAACAGTTTTAAAATATCTTTCAAAAATCTCTTAAAATTTCAGGAAAAGCCATCTTTTAACCATCATTACAAAATATCTTGAAAACCCCTTAACATTTTTACAAAAATCGTCGAATTCTCAAATTTCGTGAAATCTTTGAAAAATCCTTTCATAACTATTTTCAACTCTGATAAAAATCCCTTTAAATCCCAAAAATCAATCAAAATCTTTTATAGCATTGCTGAAAAAAATTTTGAAATCCTTTAATCTTTTTATGCTTTTAAATTCTTTAAAATTACTATAAATCTCTTAAAATCGTTCTATAATTTTTCTAATCTTATGAAATCTCTTAAAATCCCTTTAAATTCTATGAAATCTTTTAAAATTCCGAGCAAGGCCGGATGAATTTCTGCTTGTAAATAAATACAAATTTCAGATTTCAGAAACTCTGTAAAATTTACATTCTTGATATTTTTATATCATTAATTCTAAAAAAATCATGTATCAAAACTTTTGAACGTTCAAATGAACGAGTTATCTGCTCCCAATTCTATTTTATCCAGAAACGTTATATTTCAACTACAAATAACCATAGACATTATAAGTGTCTTCCATATTCTTCCATAAAAAATTAATTATAGTGCAAATTAATTAATGTTTTATCAATGTTAATAGTTTAAAATACAATCAATATGTACAAAAATTCGTTCATCCAAACGTTCAGAACTTAAACCACATAAAAAGTCGTCAGGGGGGCGATTATGTAACTTTTCACGCTCACTGTCACGTTCACTTTCACGTTAACTTTTTTATTTTCTACTTTCTGATTTTTACTTTTTCTAAATACACGTGACGTTTTAAACGTTATAATTGACATTCACGTGTATTTAGATAAAGTAAAAATCAGAAAGTGGAAAACCAAAAAGTGAACGTGAAAGTGAACGTGAGAGTAAACGTGAAAAGTTACATAATCGCCCCCCAGACTAGACGTCTGAAACTTTAGCCAAATCTAAAAACCCTTTTTTCTCCCCCATATCTGTAGAAAATGAGTTAAAACGGGGTATGAAGAAGGGAGTTAAAAAATGCTTTAACTCAAGCTATATTTTTATTAATTCATTTAGGAAATTTCCACTAATTGGCAGAGGTTCACTTTTCTCTGAATAATAGTAACGAAATTTGAATTTTAGTAAACGCGAAAGGCACTCAGGCTTCCGTTACCATGAAATTTTATCCGGTGCCTAGGAATGGTGTATTAATTGTAAACGAATTTATCCCCTCGCCGCTCTAGGCTAAACTAAAACGCCTGAGATATTACGGGAAGTAAGCTCGTTAGAGGGTTTAGCATAGCGCGGACCTAGGATTCGCGTTGTAGTTGCTTGTGGTTTCGAAACCACAGTCTCTACTGCACGTTGGTTGTGGAAACAGCCCTCTCTCTTCCACACTTTCTCACTCCTCTCTCTCTCTTTACCTCTCGTGTCTGTTTTGCAGCAGAGCTTTCAAAAACCGCTACTACCGAACCGACCTTCTAACCCTTAACAACCTGGAAACGCTACGAGATATATATTCCGCGTTCCCGACGCAAACGCAAAATGGATTCGTGCAAGGACGTAAATTTGGTTTTGGTAGAAACTTTACTTGCTGAGCGATTCACCCGAGAGATTTCGGCTTTGAAGCTGTGTTGGAATTTCAAATAACGCTTTGTTTACAGTAGCCACTGATAAGAGAATGAGCAAGAGAAATGCTTTTTCATGTAAGTGCAGCTCTCTCAATGAGATATTTGCAAAGATTAAGAATTCCACTAATAGTAGGATTCCACAACTATTGTGAACTCGAGGTCAAAAGAGTCAGATAAATATTCATCTTCGAAAAGGTTTCATACTACTAATTAAACAATGAATTTAAAATTGATTAATTTAAATTTTACATTTAAAATAAATCAAGATTTACACACAAAATTGCTAGTTAAAATAACTAGGACGCTGGTTAAAAGAACTAGAATGCTAGTTAAATCAACCAGAATTCTGGTTATTTTAACCAGAAAAAATAGTTAGGGTATATTTAACCCAAAATTCTAGTTAACTTAACTATTTTTTGTGTGTAAATTGGCAACTTGCCAAAAATTAAAGTTAAATTCATTTGAATTAAAACGTATTTCACCGACGAAGGATACAAAAATGTAGAAACTCACCTATCCAAAGCAGGCTAAAATCATCAAAAAACACCCACTTTGCGGCCCTCCCATCCAAAACAAGCTAAAATTATAAAAAAAAACATCCCTTTTGCTGCCTTCCCATTCAAAACAGGCTAAAATCATCAAAAACACTCCCTTTGCGACCCTCCCATTAAAAACAGGCTAAAATCATTTAAAAAACACCCCCTTTGCGGCCCTCCCACACAAAATAAGCCAAAAGCATTAAAAAAACACCCCCTTTGCGGCTCTCCCACTCCAAAACAGGCTAAAATTATCAAAAACAGATCCCTTTGGCTGCTTTCCCATTCAAAACAGGTTAAAATCATCAAAAACACTCCCTTTGCGGCCCTCCCACACAAAACAAGCCAAAATCATCAAGAAACACCCCCTCTGCAACCCTCCCACCCAAAACACCTATTTTATGTTTACGATTATAAGAAAAACAGCGATTGAAGTTATTTGAAGTGATTTAGAGGACGCTTGCTTCGCAAACTGTAAATTGTAAATATAAATTCGCAACCGGAATTTAAAAATGGTCACAACCTGCAAGAAATAATTTTCCATGAAAGTATCGCAAAGGCTGGGAAAAAAATGTGAGCGAAGGGACTGGAAGTTGAAAGAGGAGAAAGTGCAGCAAAACGGGGGGAAAAGCAAGTTGCCACTTTAGTACTTTTAGCAAAGGCCAGTCTACTGTAAGCAAAGTGAAAAAATACAAAAGGAGGGGAGGAAAGAGAGAAAAAGAGAAAGAGAGAAAAAGGGAAAGAGAGAAAAAGAGGAAGAGAGACGAAAGATAAAGAGGAGCGGAGGAGAGAGATTTCCTTGGCTCATAGGGCTAAATCGCAGACATTTTTTATGCTTAGACGGCAAAAGCTTTGAAATATTAAACGCGCAATTACCAGACCCATTCATCGTGATGCATAGCAGACACGCGTGTCGTACTGATTGTGAGAGCAAAGGTATAGAGAGAGGGAGAGAGAGAGAGAGAGAGAGAGCGAGAGGTGGATGAAGAGAGAAATGGATGAGGAGAGGGTGAAAATCAGAAGAAGTGAGTTGCACGCACCTGTATACAGTCCTCACTTCCACCCCTCATTTTACCTTTCTCTCTTGCTCTATGAGCTGACTCGATGTGATGATAAAAAGCTCGTATGAAAAAGATGAAAAGCTTTTGAGATGAGGTAACATGGAAAAGTGGAAAGAGAGAAAAAAGAAGTCGTAGTCAAGTCTCTAACAACGGTGTCCGGCTTTGAAGCAGTATCCACGTCGTTTTCACGTACAGCACGATGGCCTACTACATATTACGAAATTCCAGAGAATTAGCAGCTGAATCATAATGTTTTTAATGTTTTTAATGATTTTAATCGGGTTTTCTCCCTTTTGAGTCTGAGGGACTAAATGGATTGTGAACGCGAGTAGGTAATTAAATGGGTAGCTCGCTTGCTATTTAAATTATAAACGTGCTACCCTCAAAAGTTAATATTTCCACAGAAGCTTCCCGGTTATTCCGAAAGGCTCAGGGATATTAAAAATTCACCAAAGCTGTTGCTTAAAAAAACCTACAAGCAATTTAAACATGTTAATCAATAAATTGCTTTTGCAATCTACTTTTAGAGTCGACCTATAATAATTTTATTTTTCAATAATTTTTTTTAAACTACCAACCAAGGAAGTATTTACAAATAATTTAATTAAAAAAAAAAAAAAAGATACAGAAAAAGTGGAGTTGAGTGAGAAAGGACAAGTTTGGTGAAGAATTTGGAAGGGAAGACTGTTGAATAATGTTCTGGGGAAAATGACACTTGTAGAGAAGAGACTGGTGGCTTGAACGGTGGCAGTGCATGAGGAACGATGAAGAAAGGGGATGGACGTAGTACAGTGGCACATCATGTATAGGTATACATAATCTAGCAGCCATTTCGGTGGAATCATGGCGCGGCTGAGTTTACGGGCTGTTCCATCACGCGAAAGCTTAGCTTATCTCAATGCAACAACATATCTGAGGCTTCCGTCTCCGGCAGCTTGCAAAACAATTGTCCACCGCTTCAGGCGGTCTGGATGGACTAATTCGCGGTCAAACGATACTCCGCCAAGCTCGTTACTCGGTTTAGAAAGTTCTGTCGAAGATTAGGCTGCGATTTATTGCACTCGAGTGGGACAATAAATTCGCGGTAGCCTTCTACCAACCGGATTTAGTATTGACTATGTTATTGTGGCCACTTTATGGAGGATACCCGGACAACAGTTAATCGAGTGGGGCGGTGATAACATTTAGTGGTAGCATAAATAAGAGAGGGCTAACTCTGGAGAGAGAAGAGATTCTTTCCTGCATTCCAAACTTTGCCTTTTTCCTCCTCATTCTTGGATTTCAAGTTTGTTATTTATTTTTTTTTTTTTTTTTTTTTTTTTTTTTTCTCAAAAGAAGCTAAATTTCCTATTCTCCCCATTTGATATTTCTTTTCCTCAAATCAAGCTTTGTAGAGCTTTACCTCGAATGTCTGGAAGTTTATAGATATAACGCGACTGGACTCTTCATTGTTCACGAAAGAGTCGAGTGGTAGGAAGCAACTTTAAAATACGGTCTCTTCTTTAGAGCCATTAAAAATAAAGGAGTCGTCGGGAATTATGATTTTACGGTGGATGGAGCTTTCGATCCTCTTGAAAGGTAAGAGCACGTGATAGTGGAGCGTAATAAAACTGATCGCTAAGATTCAACCAAGGATAAATCTTTCAGGTACGTAGCCTTCGATCAAGCATCGAATTTTAATGTCGGAAATAAAAATCCTTAAAAGCCGTGATCAGGACTCATGAAACACATCACTGATTTTTAAAGCGACATTAAATCAATCTTGAATGTAAGAAGTTGTTAAGACATATTTTTAGATCAAAATCCCTTAACTGAGACGCATTGGAACTCTCATAATGGAACGTCTCACAGGTTCCATTCAGGACTATTTGAAAATTGCAGGGTTGTCTCGTTCAGCAAAAGGAGCGAGGAGGAGAGAGTGGAAAGCTCTCGATGCGCATTTCGATATGAAAGGATTCATTAGTCGGGATTGTGGAACACCACTTACCTCCTCGCCATAATCTATTTCTCAGATTCCACACCCACCAGTTTAGCAGATAATTATTGACATTAAATCTCTCATTTGCTAACTGGGGAAGTAAATTGTTGTGACTGCAGTTATGCTTAGAGTTTCGCAACTATTAAACGCTTCTCTCATTTCCACTTGGAGACAGTGATGCAGATGACATATTTTACTAAAACTCTTTCCTCATCCCGTTTTTCAAACTCTTAGCTTAAGTTTTAAAAAAAAGATTAGATATACATCGCTTGTTTTGGCAGAATCTTGACCTATCGAGTTCAATATTTTGCGATTTGCTTTGGTTGAAATGTCGAGGATTAGGAAAGGTAAAGAATAAATAAACTCGTGGACTCTTGAGCGCGTATCGATTTCTTGTCGAAAGTCAACTGTAGCAAAGAGGTGATCCTGGCTCGTGAAGGAGAAGCACTGATCCGTCGAAGGAGTTGGTCGACTTCCACTCGTAAATGCCACAAACGCCAAGCATGGAAATATCTCCAGCTTGTCCAAGATATTTTTCTAGCGGAACGATAACGTTACACCTTGATATCTCCGGTGGTCTCTGGAAATGCACTCGCAGCTCCGGAAGCTTTCAAATATGGTGTAACTATGATCCCTGACTGGCTGCTGGCGTGGTGTGCGGCTTCGGGGTCAGAGGGGAACTTGGATAGAACAGACACTGGAGGCCACTTACGTTGAGCAAACATCCCACCGCCAGTTCCTATTACAAACCGGAAGGTGCACGAGAGAAACGAGTAGGACGGAGAAACGAGTAGGATGGAGAAACGAGTAGGATGGAAAAAAAGTGAGAAGGAAAAGAAAACGGGAGACTGTGAGTTTTTGAGAGAGAAGTGAGCTTCTCAGTTGGGCTCTGTGTCCACAAGGGCAATGATGCCGCGGGAAAGGGGATGTTTCAGAGTACACACGTGCCATAACCGACAATTCGTGGAGCTGAATGAACCCAAAGCGTATAAAATGCATAGGATTTTGGTCTAATACCGTCCGGTGAGTTTGCCCGGAAGCGTATTTAGCCCTGAGAAGATAAATGTAACAGGTCTTTTGACCCTCCCACTAAGAAGAAAATGGGGTTGGTACTGAGTCCAAAGCTTACCGTGGTCATAATATCTTCCAAACGAGGGCTTTCCTACCCCCAGGTAACGATTTCGCGTCCTTTAACGACCATTTTAACTCCCAAAAGTCCTCAGGGAGTCGTTCCAATGCAATGCTCCCTTGGCAAACTCTAACTATCAAATCGAAAATGGACTTGCTTCACATCAGCTCCAACTTCTATACAAATTCAGCCTACATAGTTTATTCAAGTTTCATGACTTAATGTTTTTCAAGAATGAGTTTTCCTATCTTATTTTACAAGCCCCTTTTCAAACCCCTTTTGAAAATCGCTTCTGAGAATCCCTTTTTTTCACCTTGACAAAATGGAAAATAAGAATCAGACCTTTTTTAAAATTTAATTTGCCGAGAAAATAATTAAAACATCTAATGAACTGTTTTTTCTAACGAAAGAACCTGGCTCTTTAATTTCCCTTTCCGGAGATAGAATCAAGCTAAGCTGAAGTTTCCTTGAGTCGTTAAGGATTTTAACAAATTTTAATAAGTAAATTGTAATTCATGTCGGAGGTAGTCACCCTCTTAATAGAAACCTGTGAGTAATACAGCAGTATAATGCCCACTTGTTACTGAGGTGTGATATACGTATAGGCGTCTATATGTATATGCGAGACATTATTCAGACCACTGCAAGCTCGATAGCAGTGAGGGAGGGCTAGGGGGGTGAGAGTGTTAGCTGGGGAGAAGGGAAGCAGGGATAGAAGAGAAAGAGGTGGATGAGAGGACTGGGAGAGAGGAGAGTTGCACTACGTCTCGCGTAACGAGCTGTCGGGTCCCCAGGGTGTTCAGCTCCTCTTGGTTTTCGTCTTTTCTTTTTTCTCTTCACCTCTAGAGTCACCTTCTTCACTACCTTCTTTCTATATCTTTCATCCCTTTATCACTTCTTCCTCAATTGTTAGCTTTTATTAATTCAAACGCAAAAAAAATTCTTAAACATATTTTTCAACCTTATTTTTCCACCCACCTTTTCAAAAACATCTTTTCTAACTATGTTTTTCAAAACTCCGATGTGTGAAAAGGGGTTTGAAAAGGGTGTTCCAAGGAGGGTAAAATAGGTTTTATGGAACAAAAGGTTTAAAAAGTGAGTTGGGAAAGTGTAGTGGAAAAAACAGGTTGCAAAAATATTGGACTGAAGTTACAGACGTCACTTCAGACGATTTTTTGTTTTCAATTTGTCGAATTTGAAAACAATCTTAAGATTATTTTTGTTGTATGAAATTTACTGTGATTTTTAGAAATTTTGAGAAATTTTACCATTTACTGCTATTTTATTGAATCTAAAGAAATTTAAAACAATTTTGGCGATATTTTGCTGGAATTTAAAAGTATTTAACTGGATTTCATGGAATTTTCAGTAATTTAAAAGTATTTAATGATATTTTGTAATGTGTAATGTGAAGAACTTTTAAAGGATTTCAAGGGATTTTACGACATTTCATTGGATTTCCAGATATTTTAAGCGATTTAATGAGATTTAATTGGATTTTCAATAATTTTAAAGAATTTGACGATATTTTGTAAAACTCTAAGTAATTTTAAGAAATTTTACGATATTTTATGGGAATTTCATGAGATTTTAAAGTATTTAATGATATTTTGTGGAATTTCATTATAAGTATGTAATGTGATAAACTTTTAAAGGATTTCAAGGGATTTTACGACATTTCAATAGATTTTCAAATATTATTCATGGGATTTTGAATAATGTGAAGAGATTTCATGGGATTTTCAATAATTTTAAAGAATTTGACGAAATTATGTAAAACTTTAAGTAATTTTAAGGGATTTTACGATATTTTATGAGAATTAAGTAATTTTAAGGACTTTTAAGAGATTTAAGGAATTGAACGAAATTTCATTGAATTTTCAGGAATTTAATGAAATTTGATGGAATATTGAATAATTTTGAGAGGCTTTTATTTCCAAGATTTTTTTTCGAGATTTTAATGTAGTCTGGGGAATTTATTGAATTTTAACGGATGTCATGAGATTTTTATGATTTGTAAGAGATTTTGTGAAATTGTAAAGGACTTCATGGAATTTTACTAGATTTTCAGCGAATTTTAAGGGTTTTAAATAAATTTTCAGTAATTTAAAAAGATTTTAACGTATTTTAAGAGATATTAAAGTTCCTGGTGGGATTTTGAAATATTTCAAGAGATTTTTAGGAATTTTAAAAGATTTTGAAGTTTTTAAAGGGTTTTCATGAAATTTTAAAGGATTTCATGAGATTTTTATGATTTTTAGATGTTGTGGAAATTTGCAAAAATTTTAAGAGATTTTTACGTATTTTAAAAGATGTACAAGTTTTTCATGAAATTAATTACAAAGGATTTTAAGAAATTTGCAAGAATTTAAAGAAATTTTGATTGTTTTAAAGTGGTTTTAAGAGATTTGATTGATTGAATTTTCAGGAATTTAATGAGATTTCATGGGATGTGAGTAATTTTCAAGGATTTTACGAAATTTAAAGGAATTTTATGAAACTTATTGAGGTTTCTGAAATTAGACAATCAATTACAAGTTCTTATAATTCAAAGATTCAAAATTCTAATTTATTTTGCAAAATTCTGAGTTTAAAATCCTTTGATTTGAACTTGTGTAGAATCCTTTGTTTTGTTAAAAAATTGATTCTTGTATCAGGTTTTCAGTCTTAATTTTAATTTTAATTTATAAAATTTTTGTTGTTGTTTACTCTAAAATGTCATCAGTAAATAAAAAAAACGGTTTCTATACATTGGTTTTTATTTTTTGAACATTATAAACAAGATAAAATGGAAACAAAAAAATTCGTCAGAAAAGACGTCTGAAACTTTAATCCAATGTTGGAAACGGGGTTGGAAAAGTGGTTTGAAAAAGTTGGTACTACTTCATAAAAGCATTTGTCCTAATTCGGATTTAGAGATTACTCATGATTTTAATTGGTACAGTAGAGAAAGAAATTAATTACTAAGAGCTTCGTAATAACGGCTACTACTTTTGTGATGTCGGAAGTCCCTGTGTCGTTTCCGTTGGACCGGAAGTGCAGTAACAAAGCAGTTCCGACACCCTTAGAATCACGGCGGTTCGTGCAGAGACAACTACGACATTTGACTGAACTTTGTGGCGAAACATTTCCTTCTAAAGTTCATCGTATACGTTTCTGAATGGCGATATTTCAATTTCGTTGTTCTTAAATATCATCAACGTACGTACAGTCATTTTCCACACTAATAACACTATTGTGTGTGCTATTGTATTATTTTCAATGGTGCACATCTAATTATAAAGAGAGAGAATCTAAATAGAAATAATAAATATCCAAAGAGAAAATGACAGTTTTGCCGATACAATTTGTAATTCGCATTTGCCGGGCTTTTGTCGCATTTCAATGAAACCGTTTTTCGCATATCATACGCATAAATTCCATGCGAGTATATGGTTGTTTTACATAATCCATTTCTCTTAGCGTGTTTACGGGCTGCAAACTCCAGCAATATTCTCAAAGTACATCTCGCTGTTTTCTGTGGATACATTACATAAGTACGTTATATCGCGTGTCACTTTTCACTTTATGAAAAATCATATTCAGCCGAGTAGGGTGCAGAGAGAAAAATGAAATTGTACAAATACCGATTCTTATGTTTCAGAGTTATCGTCTTTATTCTTTATATACGCACACGCAGCGAAATTTTACACATTCGTATATGAAATGGAGAAAAGAAGGTACGTTTGTATCGTTCTAGATGGAAAAGGTGGTTGTATTACTTTTTCAAGTTAGTCTCGACACGAGAGAGCATTGCCGTCATTTTATGAAAATTGCACAGTCGTTTCAGTTGGCCCAACGTGCTACAGAAAAATATGTTACGCCATCTTAGGATTAATAGTCGTTATTTTATTTCAAATGCCTTATATACGGAATCCAGGTCATAACAAATCCGAGCGCGAGAGATTTAAAAAGTAAATTGAAAGTGTGGCTGCAGGCCAAAAAAATGTTTAATATCAGTACTTTTCGCGTGTTAAATTTTAATGACTATTCTTATAGATCGAGGGGTATAGTCAAAATAAGTCATGACTTTTTATAGAAACTTTTTGTAAATATAATTGTAATCGTCCCACCCAAGGATGATTAGAAAATCACAAATGAAAACATTCCGAATTTCCTAGATTGGCGGAATTTCAATTTAAAATAAATGAATGAGAAAAATAAAACGAGAGAACTTTTCTGTAGAGAATGCGGGAAATCGAAACCGAAAAGGTCTTAAGCGGCATTGAATAGGAGTATAAATGAAATTTTGAAATGATTTAACCTGAATCGACCAAATTCCACTTCGCAGGAACATCGTGTAAAGTATGCGATCTCGCCTTTTGCCATTACACGACACAAAAGGTGAAAACGTTGGGTGGTTGTATAGGTACAGGATTGGAAGGGAGAAAAGACGTGGTTGAAAAGAGCTTTCGTGTTGCCCGAGAAAGTAAGAGACGCGCGCAGAATAGAATAGAGAGGGAGAGAGAAAGAAGGAGAAAATAAGAGCGAGAAGAAAGGGTACAATTAAAATTAGCGCAATTCAGTCACTCTCCGGTAATTTGCGTGCCTGGCATTTATATTATTAACCCGCGTTCTCTCTCTCCCTCTCTGCCTCTCTGACTGTCAACTTTTTTCAATTATAGTCCGAAATCACTAGTTTTTCCATAAAATTTTCAAGTCTAAAAATCTTTAAAGCCATTTATAGCAGAAAGGGTGCAATTAAAATTCTTGTAATATGATAAATTTTTTAAAAAAACTCACCTTTGGATGTGTTCTCCTAGGAAATGCTACCTTTGGGTCGATCTGGAACAAAAGAAGAAAATCGTGAAATTAAAACTCTCGTTACGAAGCCCTTATGTTCTACATGAAATCACATCAGAAATAAAATCGCTGCAACATGAGCTTTAGAAATAAATTTCATAAATGAGAAAACAGGCCTCCATTCAAGCAGGAGAATTTTGAAAAACCAACTAGCGACTACCCATTGAGTAATAAATCTTCAGTGGAGTATGAATTTTCCACGTATTGTGCATTTTCCCGTAATTACAAGAACGCACTGGCTTTAAATCTTGCCACAAGCACATGGTAACAAGCACACCTATATACACCGTAAGGCGATATTCGCAACGAACTGTTTTCCCAGATGGAACTCCCATTACAATTCATTACCGAGCAACAAAAAGGATGCGCTTGAATACTTACTCTCGACAAATGAAATGGAGACACAAGGGAAGTGGTATAGGGGATGAGTTTGCAGGAAAGAGGAAAACAGTGAGAGTCGGCTAACCGAAAACTCTTAGTTTTCTCGTTCCTATAAATCTTCTACTCCTCAAACCCTCAATCTACCTACGAGTTGAGAATCCCGGCCGGGATGTAATCGCGCCTTACGTTCTACGTGTCTAAAAAACGAAAACCTCACTCCATCTATTTTCGCTTTTCTTCCCTCACAAGCTCGGCGAGAAACAACCGCGAAAACCGTGGAATTCCCAAAGCAGCTAGGGTGTAAATTTTTTTGGAGAAAATGCTCAGGTATTTGAGCCAATACCTTCAGGTACCTGAAGCTATATTGAAATCAAGGTATTTTACATGGATTCGAAATTTTAGCTGAAGAGGGTTGAAGATTTTAAGGGTAATTTACTGCGGGCGAGGTTCACAAGGTTTACAGAAAATAAAAGAAGTACATTTTTTTAACTGACGAGATCTACAATTTTTAAATGAATTAGTAAACCAACAAGATTATCAAAACATTTTGTGACACCATTTTTTTAGAGAGAAATTTTAAAGGGTTTCTAAGAATCTTAAGGGGTTTTGACGATTTTTAAGTAATCTTTACTAAATTTAAAAGAATTCTAGATTTTCTAAATAATTTTGTAGAATTTTAAGGGATTTCAGAATATTTCGTGGGATTTTAAGATATTTCAAACAGTTTCTAGGGTTTTAAGGAATAAAAAAAATTTTCGTGGAATTTCCAGTAATTTTCGGAGATTTTAAAGTATCGTAAGGAATTTTTACGATTTTTAAATGATTTTAAAGGATTTTTATAACTTATAAAAGATTTTATGATTTGTAAAATATTAAAGGGTTGCATGGAATTTGATGAAACTTCTAATAATTTTAATGAATTTTAAAGAATATATAAAGGATGTAAAGAGAATATTATCGTAGAATTTTAAGGAATTTTCAAAAATTTATACGAATTTTAAAAGATTTTCACGAATTTTAACGAATTTCAGGAGATTTTTTTAACTCTTAAAATACTGTATATGGATTTTGAGGGATTTTAAGGTTTGTCTGATAATTATATTGAAGGATTTCAAACGATTTTTATGACTGAAAAGATTTCGTAGAATTTAAAAGAATTTAGAAAGTTATTGTCAAATTTTTGAGGATTTCAAGAGGGTTTTCTAATTTTTTAAAAGATTTTATGGATTTTTCAGGATTTCGTGGCACTTTTTGAGGATTTCTAAGAATTTTTAGATCTTTTTACCAATTTTAACAAACTTCAAGCGGTTTTTAAGAATATTTTAAGAGATTTTAACGAATTTTGAAGGATTTTAACCAGCAAATCAACATGTGCGTTATTATTATTATTATCTTTCAATGCAAGATTTTCGAGACATTTCGTGACACCACTTATTTAAGATAGGATTTTTCCATACTTAGATGTAAAAATATATATATATATATATATATATATATA
>UCOH01004428.1:33753-50560 GCA_900474275.1 Synergus japonicus | reverse complement strand
TAAATGTTACATAAATGTTATATAAATATCGTATAAGTGTTACGTAACTCTTATGTCTTTGGGACATAACTAGGATATAACTAAAATATAACTGGAATATAATTAATATATATCAGTTACATAATTACGATATTCCTGGTACAAAATTAGAATATAACTGAGATATAACGGATATATAAGTCGAATAAAACGGAAATGTAACTGTGATATAACTGGAATGTAACTGATATATAACAAGGATATAACTAAGATAGAACTTGAATGTAATTAGGATGTAACTGGTATATTACATAGGATATAATAACAAAAAGACGGAGAAGTAACTGGTACATAACTAGGACGTAACTAGGATGCAACTGGTATATAACTAACTATAAAAGGGATATAACTGACGTATAACTGGTTTTTATGTAAATGTTACGTATATATTATATAAACTTTACGTAAATGTTACATAAATGTTATATAAATATCGTATAAGTGTTACGTAACTCTTATGTCTTTGGGACATAACTAGGATATAACTAAAATATAACTGGAATATAATTAATATATATCAGTTACATAATTACGATATTCCTGGTACAAAATTAGAATATAACTGAGATATAACGGATATATAAGTCGAATAAAACGGAAATGTAACTGTGATATAACTGGAATGTAACTGATATATAACAAGGATATAACTAAGATAGAACTTGGATGTAATTGGGATGTAACTAGTATATCACATACGATATAATAAAGAAAAGACGGTAGAAGTAACTGGTATATAACGAGGACATAACTAGGATGTAACTGGCATATAACTAAACTATGAATGGAATATAACTGATATATAACTGGTTCTTACGTAAATTGTATGCATATATTATATAAACGTTAGTAAATGTTACATAAATGTTACATGAATTTCATATAACTGTTACATAACTCTTATGTAATGGGGACATAAGTGGAATAAAACTGGAATGTAACTAGGATATAAATGGGATATAACCAGGACATTACTGCGATGTAACTGATATATAACTGGTTTATAACTATTAGGCTATAACTGAAATATAACCCAGATGTAACTGGTATATAACTAAACTATAAATGGGATATAACTGACATATAACTGGTATATATCCAAGGTATAACTGAGATATAACTGAGATGTAACTGATATATAACAAACATATAACTAAGATAGAATAGGACTGTAACTACTATACAACAAGCCTGTAAATGTAATATAATAGATATACAACTGGGCTATAACTAAAATATAACTCTAATATGACTGGAATATAACTAGGATATATCTAGGATAAAACTGGGTTTACAGGGGGGTGAAGGTGGTTTGGATTCTAAAGATTTCTTCCACACAGAGGAGTATTAGTCTCTTCTGCTCAGTCTCACTCGTTTTAGCTTTATGCAATTGCAGAACTGCAAGAACAGGTCGAAACGACAGCCATTGTCTGAAAACTTCCATTGAATCCCGACTTGGGAAGCCACAAAAGCGCCAGAGAATTATTGCTTCGAAAACGAATCTTTTATTGCCAGAGTCGATCGTTTGGAGAATTCATCTCTATAATTAGCCAACTTGAAAAATACAATTGATTCAGCCCAGTCTTTGACAGAATAATAGAAGTCCCCTTCATTAATTTCAAAAGGACTCGTCTGGCTTCGAAATATAGATTTCTTGTACCGACACTTACCGACAGAGATTTTTTGGTTCTTGTCTGTGCGAAAAAAAAATTTTTAATATGAAAAATAGTTCATATTTGAGTCGGTAAAGGTCGGTAACAGGAATTTGTATTTGGAAGGAGGGTAATAACCCCTGTGGCCCAGATTCGATAGATGCTGGCAAGTCGACGTACAAGATATCATCCGGAAAGTCTGCCAGCCCTTTTTTCGTCTTTTTTTAACTCGCTACCTGCACGAGATGGTCCTTCCTTCCAACAAACTCACCCCCAACTCACCCACTCCATATTCGCTTCGAGACGGACTCCCCCCCCCCTCCGACTTCCGCCTCCTTCAACTTCGAAAACCCTTCTAGCGCACGCTTTTGCCGCTTCTCCAGTGGCCCAATGAGAACGCGCCAACGCGAAGAATAATGTTCGACAGGAGAAATAGACGAGAAAAAGTTTCTTGCGGCCAGAAAAAGGGAGAAAGGAGATGAAAAGGGGGAAACGAGAGAGAGAGAGAGATAATTTTCTCGACTTATCGCCTGAGCGAGCGACAGTGGCGTACAAGCGAGAGTTGGAAAATATTTTTACAAAATTTTTCGGCGAGATTCGAACATCGATACTTAATGTCTTCATTTTATATAAGAAATATTTTAAAAATTGTAATAAATCACAAAAATATAATAATTAAATAAATGAAAAAAAGGGAATTTTTATGATATCCGATCCCTACCTTATCGACATTTATAAAAAAAAAAAAAAAAATATTTTGAATTTCTTTTTTTAGATTACTAAAAATTTAGGCCCAGATAAACGTACATTAGTATATTTATTTTAATTTTAGAAATTTTCAACTCGATATCTCAATAAATGTAGAAATGGTTTTGAAAGGAAGAAATGTCGGTAAGGTAGGAATCGAATAACTACTACAAGACCTTAATTTTAATTTTTTAATTTTAAATGAATATTTAAATAAAAAAGAGAAAAGAGTATTAAAAAGAGTATTGAAAAATTTTTGAGGCGTTATTGAGCCTATTTCGAACTTTATTGACGGAGGAAAGAATCTGTCTGATGTGGGAGAAAAATAAAAAGCTAGACGTACTTTCCTATATGTGATGTCAGATTTATTGGACTTGCCCCATCACCAATAAGAACTCGGCTTTCAATAAAGATTCTCGATGTCTGACCTGCCTTCACATTTTTTTTTTCACGTCCACCCGAACTAGTGTGGATTTCTAGGATTGAAAAAAAATAGTTGTAATTCATAAAATTTAATACTTAAATTTTGAAAAAATACATTTTAATTGTCATTTTTTAGAAAATTATTTGAATTTTTCAAGATTACTTTAGTGGTTGTCAAAAATAATTGTAAATAATAATAAATTTTAATAATAAATAAATAACAAATAAATTTACTTAACAAGAGAAGATAAGTTGTAATTTATTTTAAGATTGGATTTAAGAAATTCACTAGAAAGGTAGTAAACTAGAAATTGGAAATAATGAAACGTATTGGGAAGAAAAGGTCATTCCTGGTGTATTTTTACTCAATGAGAAAATTAGATTTGTACTTAATCAATAGTTCGATTCAGCTTGAAGATTAAAACTAGAATTTCAAGTCCACAAATTGTATAATTACATATTAATCACTTTTTAAATAGACATATTATTTTTATTTTTTATTTATTTTATTTTTCTATTAATTAATTTATTTGCTAATTTTTTTAATTTAATATTTAATATTTATATTAAATTTAAATAATTTTGCTCTATATATTTTAGATAAATATATTATATTTTCTATAAACCTCTCGGTAATTAAATAATAATTATAATAATACTTATTAATTATTTAAAATGAAAATTTTTAAAAATTTTGTGGCAGGGCTGCGTGTTACGAAGGCCATGGCAAGGACCGAAGAACATAGCTAAGCACAAGCCAGTTTTACTCTTCCACAGTAGGGAACGCCAAGTGTACGAGGGTACTAATACACAAGGAGCTATCTGTGGCTACTTTATAATTACAATTTACCGTTAACGCTATTTTTAAGGGATGGAATTAAGAAATCAGAAAAAACCAAAGTGAGAAAAATCGCTGATCAGAGGAATCGAACCCCTGACGCACGACGAAGTCTCCAAACTAGGAGAGGCGCCTTAAGCCACACGGCTAATGTGTCAGCCTACTCTCCGACTTTTAAACCATGAATCCACTCAGCACGTTGACTTGTACTACTTGGAAGTCTGACGCACGGGTCTGACGTCACGCCTTTCAGTGAAAATAGATGGTGGAAATAAACCAGAAATCACCAGAAATGCTCCTTTGTCAATTGATTGGCTATTTTTGAATTTCGCGCCTTTATTGTTATGATGGATTGGTAGTAAGTATGCCAAATGAAATTTCGGTAAGATTCGGAAAAGTGAGGATGGCGAGAATTATTACAAATGGCGATTGGAGTGAATGAATATTAGGTTATATGCTTATTCAGGTATATTAAAATTAAGTTGAATACTATAACTCGAATAAACAAAAAATATGAAAAATGCGAATTCGTGCAAATGAAAATTAGGCTATTTGGTTATTAGAGAAAATGAAAATTATGCCAAATAACAATTCGATATAGTAAAAAATATAGTAAACAGCATTTAGGTAAAATAGAGATTATGTCATTTGACAATTCGGATAAATAAAAAATACGGTAAGTTCAGAGCCGGGTTAACATAATCGGTGGCCCAGGGCTGTAAAATTTTTCGAGGCGTTAATTATTTTCGTGAAATAAAAAGCTTCTTCTGTTTTATAAATATATAATTGATATTTGTAATTCAATTTAAAAACAAATTATAATTTTAAAAAAAATTAATTCGAAATAAACGATAGAAAAAGAAATTGCTTTGAATTTGGAGGACCCTTGAAAAGCAAGAACCAGGTGCCGCCCACTCAGTTATTAATTAATTATTCTATTTGGTTATTACAGAAAATTAAAATTATGCCAAATAACAATTCGATATAGTAAAAAATACAGTAAACAGCATTTAGGACAAATAGAGATTATGTCAGTTGACAATTCGGATAAATAAAAAATATAGTAAGTAGGTTTTCGATAAGTTGATTTTCGACTAAATGAAACTTAAGTTATATGAAATTTCGGGAATATTTATGCGCCTCAAAAATAAAACAATGTATAAAATAAATAATACATAAAATAATGATATATAATAAAAAATATATAAATACAATAAATAAAATATATAATATAATTTTCAGGTTTCTAAATTGAAATTTAAAAAATTTGTAGTGTATATTAAAAATAATAAAACGAATAATTATTTAAAAAACAATAAATAATGAATAAATAAACTCTCTGCACTGGATTTTTTTCTGATTAGTCATTCATGTCGAGACGCTGAAAAAGATTTGCAATTTTCGAGAGAAATTTCCGGCATGCGAGGAATTTGGTGAGGGCGTGTGCATTTAACGATCGGAAAAAGTGGAGTTATAGTCGCGTGGTAGTTTGACGCTCGGATGAAGCGGTGTCCCCTTTCCGTTGTTTGTTTGAAAAGAAAAGTACTGGGTCAGCAAAAGTAAGGCTGGAATTAATTTCCACAAAAGCGGAATAATATTCTAACAAGTTGTCAGTTCCTAGTGAAAGCTTCGGATTGAAATTTAATCCGAAATTTTCCGAATCATTCCGGAATTTGTATCCAAACCGAACAGTTTCATTCCGATCTAATCCGAAGGAAGTTTTCAATCCGCTTTAATCCGAAACCCATTCCAAAGTAATGCGAATAAATCCGCTAATCCGAATTAATGATAAATAATCCAAATTAATCCAGTCTACCCGAATCAATCCGATTTATTCCGAAAAATTCGGATAAATTCGTATTCATTCGGATTCACTAGGATTGACCAGATTTAATCGGAGAATAACTTCGGATTAATTCTGATTAATTCGGATTGGCGGATTCATTCGGATTGAAGGTTCCGATTACTTTAAAATGGGTTCCGGATTAATTCGGATTGACAATTTCCTTCGGATTAGATCGTTAAGAAACTGTTTGGTTCGGATACAAAATCTGGGATGATTCGGAAATTGTTTGCTTTCAATTATTTTACTGAAGCTTGATCTGGATTGAAGCTTAATTTGGAGAGGATTTACTATATGTAGCAATTCCAATATAAGAACAAGGAACTTTGCTATCAAGGTAAGTCAAATTTAGTGAAACTATCACCTTTACTGAAAGACTGACGGATTGATTCGCTAATGTGGTTAACCGATTAGTTTGAAAGTCGTACTTGATACAATTCGAACAAAGAGAGTTCACGCGAGAGCAAAGGCAGGACAGATATCGAGGGTTGTATACAGGCGAGGGTGTAGGGGAGGGAGGGAATTGGGAAAAGCAAAGCCGGGTAAATAGAGTTACGTGGGACGATTCGATGGCGATTGGAGACTCGTTTTACCGAGTTTGATAGTTGCTTGTGGCTTTCAATTTGGCAAAACTTTTGACAGCCAAAGACCACTTCCCAAATTGGTGTCTCTCACCAAAGAAGGAATTACCTCCCTTAAATTGTCGTCCTTCAATATTTTACTCTTTCGACTCATTCAAAATTTTAATTTATACTTTTACTTTAGAAGCATTCGAAAAAGTAGAATTTTATTTTTAAGGGCAAAATTTTCTTTCGTAAATGTTACATAAATGTTACATATATGTTATATAGATGTTACATAAATGTTACATATGTGTTACATATATGTTATATAAATGTTACATATATGTTACATGCCTGTTACGTAACCGTTATATACCTGTTATATATACGATACATGTATGTTACATAGCTAATCTAAAACCGATATACGACTAGCATAAATGTGACATTTTAAGTAATTAATAATAATTACATTACTGCAACTAAAGGATGAAAATATGAGAAACATCCAATTTAAATTAAGATTCCTGAACAGGTTTTGTTGGAGGTCTAAATAGTGAGGAAGGAGTGTAATCAACGTTATTTAGCAAGACGATAAATACGGCGAATCTTATGCACCAGCATCAGAAGCTGAAGTTGAAAGTAATTAAAAGAGAGTGGAAGACGGCGAGAAAGGAAACAAGTCAACTTGCTTCGGAAAACACGAACAATCGTGCCAGTGACGAGGGTCGAAGGGGTCGTAACTTCATAAGTACTTTAGAACTCGAATTTTCATCCAATCAAAAATAATCTTCAAAGACCTCTTAATTATCCTTATAACATGCAAAATTGTGGTAACATAACTGTTATATAATATACATCATAGTGGTTATATAACATTTACGAAACTCTAACATAACTGTTATATAACATTTACGTAACACCAACATTACTGCTATATAACATTTATGTAACTCTAACATTACTGTTATATAACATTTATGTAACTCCAACATAACTGTTACATAATATTTACCTAACAGCAATATAACTATTATATAACATTTATATAACAGCAACAGAAGATTCACATAACTTTCTTCCTCTTCTCATAAATTGCAATTAGATTTAAAATCGTTTTGGAAACACATCCAGAGTCCCCGGAAGCCATTTTTAATCTAAGAAGCAGGCTTTATCGGGGAATAGGAAATGAATCTGGCGATTCGATATCAGGCGACAACGTATGGCCGCCAACCCCATAAATCTGTTCTATAACGGAAAGTAATATTAAAGGTGCCATCTCTCTCGCGAGGACAGTTTCGTCGACTACCCCTGCATCGACGTTTCTTCCTTAGACGATTTTACCCGCCTCCTCAACCCCCCCCCCACCACATCGACCACCCCCACCCACTTTTCCACCACCACTTTGTGGTATTCCAATATATCCATAAACCAAAAATATGCCTTTAAAGTAGAGCTCAAGGGAAATGAGGTCATGAATTTATTTACGCCATCTACGAGCAAAGTTTTAATCTTTAAACAGAAATTAATATATTTTAGTTGTTAGACTAAAAATAACTCCATTTCATTAGTCGAGCTAAACGAAAATCAATCCAGTACATTGTATTTCATATTATAGTCGTACAATTCGGACAATAACATTTTTACAAGTTTTTTATTCTGTTACATAAATTTTACATAAGTGTTATAAAACTGTTGTATATCTATTATGTGATCTTTATATTATCGTTAAGTAATTGTTATATAACTATAACGTAACTGTTATATTGCTATTACCTAACTGTTATATAACTATTACGTAACTGTTATATAACTATTACGTAACTGCTATGTAACTGTTATGTAACTTTTATATAACTTACGTAACTGTTATGTAAGTCCTGTGAAATTACTGTCCACCTATTATGTGAGTTTAATGTAACTGATAAATAACCGCTATATAACACTAATATACCTATTAAACGTCCACAAATAGTAATTTTGCTAAGAATTATTACCGGATATGAAATCTGAAATATTAATTAAAATTTGAATAGGGCAATTACCCACAATATTGGAAATTACATGGGATTTACTAATAAAGTTTTGAACTTACTCTAGATCGAAATGGGTTCAATCGCAAGCCGAATAACGTCTCGCTAATCTCACCGCTGCTGGCGCAAACGCTTAATTTGGTTCCGGTACCATCGCTTCGGTGAGATTACCGCAATTTTCGCGTCGACAACGTCACCATAATTTCACCGTAAAGCCCCTCTGAACCTCTATCACCCCCCTCCCCTCAAACAACTGACAAGAGGCAGAGCGGGATACGGCCCTCTACTCTTAAAAGCATCGCCGGCAGCATCCTGGCTCAATTTTCAAGACTCATCTTCACCGGTGCAATGTCGATAAAATGCTAATATCACATCGACTCGAATATTCTCATTCCATCGAGTGACCAGACGAAATGGAGCCGAGAATTCATTGATTTGGTCTCGGGTCGTGGATGGATGAATAAGTGCTTTACACACATTTCCACAAACATGCTGAGTCAGAAAATATTCGTTATCATGTTATATCGGTGTTATGTACTGTGATAGTTTATTATATTAATGGTAAATTTGTGTTACTTGTATGTTACACGAATGTTATATGTATGTTACATGTTAAATATATATATATATATATGTTACGTTTATGCTACATATATGTTACATACATGTAACATTTATGCTACATATACGTTACATATATGTTACGTTTATGCTATATATCTGTTACATGCATGTTACATTTATGATACATATAAGTTACATATATGTTACATTTATGCTACATTTATGTTACATATATGTTACGTTTATGCTACATATATGTTATATAACTCTTACGTAATGGCCATATAACTATTATATAACTACGATATGAAAGTTACACGCCCGTTACATACCCATTACGTAACTGTTAAACACTCCAAAATTGCAAAATTTAACTACAAAAACTCCAGGCACTGATCAATCTGTACCTTTTACTCCCACAAACAAACCGCTTTAATTTTAAATAAAGTGAAAGTACTATATAACGTAGAAAAGCGATCGATAACCAGCAATGTGAATAAAATAAGCACGTGCATTCATTTACATTATTATTTGGTTTCTTCCAATTCAAGAGAAATTTTCAATTTGATATTCAACATTAACCGCTTTTCCACAAATCACATTACATTTATTGTTAACTTGTTTTTATTCATTAATATTTTTCATATAATACCACCGGGTTTTTTAATGGCATTTTAATTACCCAGAAATTCTAAACGGACAAGCAAATTTCATTTTGAAAAATTACTTTTGTTATTCAATTTTAATTACTCATCCAATAATATCGAAAAGGCAAAACCTTTACAAAGGTAATTAAAAATTAACAATAAAATAAAAAAAAAACTCATTTCAAATATTCGCAGTCCAATTTCAGTCTTCAGTCAGTACAGAAATAATAGTAAGAATAATCATTACTGTTATTATTGTTATTATTCTTCTTTTTCATTTTCCACTCTCAACCTTGAATCTGACGAATTTTAAATCGTTAGAATTTGAAAACCATAGCTATTTTTTTCAAATCTAATAATAATAATAATAATAATAATAATAATAATAATAATAATAATAATAACAATAATAATCATAATTTTTTTTCGCGGAATGGTGGAAACTTTTTAATGACCCTCATTTTCAGAAGGTTCCACACTTTCCGATATAATAACAATAATAATAAGGATAATAAGAATAATAATAATAATTAATCATTCTTTTTGGATGAATGGTGGAAAATCTTTTAAAGACACTTGGAAGAGTTCATACTTCCCGACGTAACAATAATAATAGTAATAATAATAATAATAATAATAATAATAATAATAATAATAATTGCGTGAATATCAAACTTACATTCCTTGCTGCGTTCGCCAACAACCCCAGGAGTCATTGAACCAAGAATGAGGAGCCCAAGAGCGGCAAAAAGTCCCCTCCACTCGAAAAAATGCTTTCGAAGCCGGACCCGTGGACGCCGACGGTGGGCCATCGCGGCCCAATAGTCGGCCAACATCTCCGCCTAGATTCCGCGAGATTTGGTCCGTCTTCTGAGAAGACGCCAAGTCGCGCACTTGCGACGCTCCGGCGCGGACGACATAACCTCCCAAAATTTCCGCCGCTTCCGAAATCTGCACCTCACTCAATCATTTTTATCATTTTCCCACAAGGCCGCAATCCCATTTTCTCAGCCTCAAATTTCCTTGAAAATCGATCCTTAAAAATCCTCAGCGGCACATAACTCCGAAACCCGGCACGCTATCAGAAGACCCGGACCGGAAATCGCGCCCAAGTTATCAAGTCTTGGCTATCTGAGTGCGAGCGAGTCATTAGTCTGGATCTTCGACCCGGAAAAATTCCGCACACGGGATTTTTGCGAGGCCGAGAAATTTGGTGGAAAATGCGCGAGAAAAAAAGAGCCAAGGGTAGGAGACCCAAGTGGCCGGAAGTGGCGGAAAGCGTGGACGCCGTTGGACTCGAGAGGACGACGGACGGGTCACACGGGGTGAACGTGAGAGGGTGAGGGGTAAAGAAATTAGGGGTTAGAGGACGTTACGAGCAGTCACGAGTACGCGAGGTTGCGAGGAATACCGCTTGAGGCCGTGAAAAGGGCGTATCGATCGTTGAATATGAAACCGGCGACGTTGAACCCACATGGGGATAGAAACACGCCGACGCCGTTCGTGCGCCGACGCCTACACGTCGAGCGGCATCGTATGGACGAGATTGCAACAAAAAGTGCCGCTGTTTTGTTTGAATTTATGAGTTGTGGATTGTACTCAAATTTGGAGACTTTCTGAGCAGTCAAACGTGTTTGTTACGCTCTTGTTACATCCTTGTTACATTTTACATGTGCAATTATAACCCCTTTACAGCCCACGATCTGTATTTCTCTATAAAAACGTTATTATATTTATGTTACGTTAATGTTACATTATTGTAACATTGACGCTACGTTAATGTTATATCCATGTTTTATACTTGCTGACAACCCTAAACTCGCATTCGAAAGTCGACTTTTTAATTTGGAGACTTTCTGAGCAGTCAAACGTGTTTGTTACGCTCTTGTTACATCCTTGTTACATTCTACATGTTCAATTATAACCCCTTTACAGCCCACGATCTGTATTTCTCTATAAAAACGTTATTATATTGATGTTACGTTAATGTTACATTATTGTAACATTGACGCTACGTTAATGTTATATACATGTTTTATACTTGCTGACAACCCTAAACTCGCATTCGAAAGTCGACTTTTTAATTTGGGGACTTTTTGTCCAGTCAAACGTGTTTGTTACGTTTTTGTTACATCCTTGTTACATTCTAAATGTGCGGATATTACCCCTTAAGAGCCCACAAACTGTATTTTTGTATTAAAACGTTGTTACATTGATGTTACGTTAATGCTACAAACTTGTTACCAAACTGTTACATAAGTGTTATACAATCGATATATACTTGTTAAATAAGTATAAAATCCATTTCAATTAAAAAAATTATGTATTTTTTTAAAATAAACTGTTGCAGAAGTGTTAAATTAATGTTACATAACTGATATGTTGGTGTTACATCAATTTTACATAACCCTTTCATAATTGGTACCTAGTAAAGCTTATAACTTTCACCTGAGAACTCTAAGTTCTCATGCATTCGAAAGTCGTCTTTTTAATTTATTTGGGGACTTTTTGACCAGCCGAACGTGTTTGTTATGTTCTTGTTACATCCTTGTTACATTCCACATGTGCAGATAATAACCCTTTACAGCCCACGAACTGTATTTTTTATAAAAACGTTGTTACATTGATGTTAGCTTAATGTAACATTAATGTTGCATTAGTGTAACGTTGACGTTACCTTAATGTTACATACAGGTTTTATACTTGCGGGTAACTATACATAAGATAAAAATCCATTTAAATTAAAAAACTTACGTATTGTCTGAAAATACTGTTGCAGAAGTGTTATATTAATATTACATGACTAAGACGTTAGTGTTACATCAATTTTACATAACCGTTGCATAATTGTTACATAGATAAAACGTATAACTTTCATCTGACAACTCTAAGCTCGCATTTATTCGAAATTCGACTTTTTTATCATTGAAACATCTTTATTACGTTGTTGTTGCATAAATGTAATATAAAAGTTTTAAATTAATATTTATATTTACAATAAAATCAAGAATACACACTTGTATTACTTTTTTTATAAAATGCGAAATGTCTGGAGTTTCTAATTATTTTTTTTTATCTTATACCGTATTTTCTTTTTTTCTTATTAATATTCTTATAGATATTTTTAATATCTAGAAAGAGTAGTGATTAAATTTCATGACTTTAATAAAATCGCCACGTGATCGTCTCCAAAATTGGAAATGAAACTCAAGTTTCCAAATCACGCGCCACTTTTCCCATTATCTCGATCCATTTCACATTGACATCGACGACACAACGTATGCACGTGTTCAAAATAAATATCTTATAAATTCATAAATCACTCGTCACAATGTAAACGCGAATTATGAGGTTTACGAGATACAATTTTCAATTTTTCACACGAGAAAACTCATCTGTTGCCTATAAAGTAGCATCATTCAATACATCCCTGTATAACGGGTTGCCGGTATCGGAAAATGTGCAAATAAATAAAAAAATGATAGAATTTGAATTATGAATGATAATTAACTTTATAGTTTTCAATATCAAACTAAATGAATATTTTATTCGAATCTGCGAATTGTTTATAGACTATTCTATGCGAATTTACAACGGTTTCCATGAATTAAATCTACTTTTTTAATAAATAATGTTTTTGAATATAAATTTTATATAAATGTTACATTAAGATTATATAAATATTTCATAACTGTTATGTTAATGTTACATAAATGTTACGTAACTGTTATGTTAATGTTACATAAATGTTACGTAACTGTTATGTTAATATTACGTAAATGTTACGTAGGTGTTATATAAATGTTACATAAATTCATAAATTAAAAATTTTTGATAGTATTCTAATTGATTTCATCTGAAATAATATATTTATTTCCAATTTTAATATTATAATATATTGAGTGTATCATTGATTTCTTATAAACAAAAAATTTTTTTGACGTCTTTAAAGTAATTAATTTGAATTGTAATTGTAATTATCGATCCTGACCTTACAATTGCAAACTAATAGTAAGAATTTCTTATATTGACAACAGTAAACATCAAATACGTCAACATTACTTGATAATTTATCAAGGTTGACATATCTTTCTAGTGAATCGGTACATATTGGCGCGGTTACGATAATAATCAAACAAATGCTTGACAGGTGATATAATTTCAAGAAATAAAAATCTGATCACTGATCTGAATTAATATTGTCGTTTATCACACTATAGAAATTAAAAAATTTCTTCCATGAATTAAAATCTATAAAGGTACACAAATTAATTAAACTATTTGAATTAATTTAATCTATATAATTAATTATCTTAAATAATTAATTAATTTAATTAGTTTCATTAATTAATTATTTAATTAATTTGGTTTGATGATCAAATTAATAATATGGAAATTAAATTCTTTAAATACAGTTATTTATCAATGATAGTTTCCTGAAGCTGGCTTCTAGTTTATAATTCATAATAGATTTCTATTCATGGACGATCTTTATCGCAGATATCGTTTTAATTTTTTCGCGATAAGGCAATTTCTCACCTGTTGGACTTCTTACGTCACGTTAATAAATATTCATTAAATTATTTCAAAAAATTCGAAAATTTGAAGATTTTACTATTTTTTATTAATTTGACCTTGAATTTGTAAAATTCTCAGATAAAAAATCAAAGTCAGCTTGCAGTCTCGAATACAAGTATGATTATTATCGAGACAAACCAGTGGTTAATCGTACCCCTAGACCACAGGCTGACTGATAGAAAATTGCAAATAACGGAAGTTAATCTACAGGTAGAGACTAGATGCAGTCTCACTATTACTATAGATTCAATATACAAAGTTTGCAACAGGAAAAATTATTTCAATTGTATAGTAATAAAAAAATGGATTTACAAAGTACTTTTATGTTATTTGCAATTAAAAACACTTTTGAATAGAAACTACCTGTCCCGAAAAAAAATTAAGATTTTTAATTTAATCCTGAAAAATTACAAAAATTAAAAATTGCTAAATTTCGAATAATTATATATATTTTTTAATATTAGGTATTATTTTTTATAAGTAGCTTTTAATGATAGAAAACGGAAACACAGTAATGGCTTTGCGATTAACGCCTGTTGGGAGTTCATCAAACAAGCCCGAATTTCTGAAAGCTCTATTGTGCCTATAGTCTGTGTGCACCGTTTACGAGATCATGATTGGTAATCATCCGAGCGAGACTGCAGCAACGTAAATATTCGATTATTCTAATTCAACGTCTATTAATTGAATCGCGAAGGCAGTGTTTACAAGGAACAAACTATAAACGTTGAAACGTCCAATTACTCGAATCTCCACTGCCCCTCCACCATTAATCACTTTCTAGAGTCAACTTCAACACGAAGTTCATTTTTACATATATCACTTTTATTGACAGTGTCAAATATTTGGCGGAGGGAGTCAATATAGAGGGGGAGGGGGGAAGTTATAAGAGGGGGCAACATTGGTGAGGGGACTGGGGGAAATGAATGAAAGGGTCAATAGGAGAAATAAAATAGACAAATATTGGGAGGGGGAAGAGAGGAGTTAATCCAGTTGAGGGGAGGGGCATATCTTAGAGGAATATGTGGATTTGACAAAATTTAGAAAGAAGGATAGGCTGAAAATAGGATGGGCAGTGAGGGGGGTAAAGGTTATCTGCTATTTTCACTGCCTTTACTACATGACCCATTTAATGAGGGGAGGGGGTCAATATAGATGGGGAGGGGGGAAGTTATAAGAGGAGGCAACATTAGTGAGGGGACTGGGGGAAATGAATGAAAGGGTCAATAGGAGAAATAAAATAGACAAATATTGGGAGGGGGAAGAGAGGAGTTAATCCAGTTGAGGGGAGGGGCATATCTTAGAGGAATATGTGGATTTGACAAAATTTAGAAAGAAGGATAGGCTGAAAATAGGATGGGCAGTGAGGGGGGTAAAGGTTATCTGCTATTTTCACTGCCTTTACTACATGACCCATTTAATGAGGGGAGGGGGTCAATATAGATGGGGAGGGGGGAAGTTATAAGAGGAGGCAACATTAGTGAGGGGACTGGGGGAAATGAATGAAAGGGTCAATAGGAGAAATAAAATAGACAAATATTGGGAGGGGGAAGAGAGGAGTTAATCCAGTTGAGGGGAGGGGCATATCTTAGAGGAATATGTGGATTTGACAAAATTTAGAAAGAAGGATAGGCTGAAAATAGGATGGGCAGTGAGGGGGGTAAAGGTTATCTGCTATTTTCACTGCCTTTACTACATGACCCATTTAATGAGGGGAGGGGGTCAATATAGATGGGGAGGGGGGAAGTTATAAGAGGAGGCAACATTAGTGAGGGGACTGGGGGAAATGAATGAAAGGGTCAATAGGAGAAATAAAATAGACAAATATTGGGAGGGGGAAGAGAGGAGTTAATCCAGTTGAGGGGAGGGGCATATCTTAGAGGAATATGTGGATTTGACAAAATTTAGAAAGAAGGATAGGCTGAAAATAGGATGGGCAGTGAGGGGGGTAAAGGTTATCTGCTATTTTCACTGCCTTTACTACATGACCCATTTAATGAGGGGAGGGGGTCAATATAGATGGGGAGGGGGGAAGTTATAAGAGGAGGCAACATTAGTGAGGGGACTGGGGGAAATGAATGAAAGGGTCAATAGGAGAAATAAAATAGACAAATATTGGGAGGGGGAAGAGAGGAGTTAATCCAGTTGAGGGGAGGGGCATATCTTAGAGGAATATGTGGATTTGACAAAATTTAGAAAGAAGGATAGGCTGAAAATAGGATGGGCAGTGAGGGGGGTAAAGGTTATCTGCTATTTTCACTGCCTTTACTACATGACCCATTTAATGAGGGGAGGGGGTCAATATAGATGGGGAGGGGGGAAGTTATAAGAGGAGGCAACATTAGTGAGGGGACTGGGGGAAATGAATGAAAGGGTCAATAGGAGAAATAAAATAGACAAATATTGGGAGGGGGAAGAGAGGAGTTAATCCAGTTGAGGGGAGGGGCATATCTTAGAGGAATATGTGGATTTGACAAAATTTAGAAAGAAGGATAGGCTGAAAATAGGATGGGCAGTGAGGGGGGTAAAGGTTATCTGCTATTTTCACTGCCTTTACTACATGACCCATTTAATGAGGGGAGGGGGTCAATATAGATGGGGAGGGGGGAAGTTATAAGAGGAGGCAACATTAGTGAGGGGACTGGGGGAAATGAATGAAAGGGTCAATAGGAGAAATAAAATAGACAAATATTGGGAGGGGGAAGAGAGGAGTTAATCCAGTTGAGGGGAGGGGCATATCTTAGAGGAATATGTGGATTTGACAAAATTTAGAAAGAAGGATAGGCTGAAAATAGGATGGGCAGTGAGGGGGGGTAAAGGTTATCTGCCATTTTCACTGTCTTTACTGCATGACCCATTTAATGAGGGGGGGGGGGGGGG
>UCOH01004428.1:0-33634 GCA_900474275.1 Synergus japonicus | reverse complement strand
GGGGGGGGGGGGAGGTACAGATACATGGAGAGGGGAATAAGAATATAAGACAGGTAAATAGAGGGGAATAGTGTAATATGTGGGAATAATGTAAGGGGAACAGAAGAGATAAAACTGATGGGGGATTGTGGAGGGGGAGGGGCAGGGGCAGGGCACATAGAAAAGTGATCATTGGGGTAGTAGCGAGCTGGGGAAATGGAACGGGTAGAGTGTAAATTTAGCGTATTGTGGTAAAAGTAGAAGGGGAGGGGGAAATGGGATTAGATGCGGGGGAGGTGGCTTTGATATATGAGGAGGGGGAAGAACACAGGGTGTTTATGGTACATCAAAGGGATTAATGACTGAATGGGAAGGTAGGAGCGAACAGGGGTAAAAGTTATATGTAAGAAGGAGGGGCAGGAAGCAGAGCAATTTTGAGGAGGAGGGGCTTATATAAGAAGGGGTATCTATTCGATGAGTATAGTAGTGGCATAAGGAAGGGAATGCACAGCAATCAGGGTAGATACATAGATAAGGAATGGAGGGGCTAATGAAATCTGGGGAGGGGGCAGACAAAACCAGGGGATTTTGAGTGCACTATAGTTGGGTGCAAAGTGGAACTTTGAAGTAGAGGGTAAGTAGATGTATTAAACATTATCAGGGGAGGGGGCCTAATGGGATTGAGGGGAGGGGGTAAAGGAGGATTAGGTGAATTGGAATTTAGTTTAGTTGATTCGGATATATAATTGGCTAACAGGATGTGAATAAATGTGTTCAAAGTTGTAAGGGGAGGGGCGTATGTAACAGGGGCTCAAAAATTCATAACTGGGAGAAAGCGTATATGATAAGGGGGTATCTATGAGAGTATAAGTGTCTAGAGATAGGGAACATAAGTCGTGGAAGGGGCTAATGATATCTAGGGCGGGGAGGGGGTGGTGTAGAAGACATATGGGGAGGGGGTAAATTGAAATGTATTTCAGTTTGACGGGATGTAAAATTCCGAGACTCAGTGTGACTACTGGTACTAAAAAGTTATGAGAGGAGGGGCTGGAAGCAGAATAATTGGGAGGGGGCCTATATGAGAAGGGATATCTGTGAGGGTGTGAGGGCTGTATGATAGGAAAGGTTGTTAGGGGAGGGGTCATATAGATAGGGGAAGGGGGCATATAGAGGTGGAGAGGGGGCAAATTGAAATATAGTTGAATTTAAAGGGATGTAAAATTGTTAGACAGTGTGAATACTTGTTTTAAAAAGTTATGGGGG
The DNA here is from genome assembly GCA_900474275.1 of Synergus japonicus. NCBI lineage: Eukaryota > Metazoa > Arthropoda > Insecta > Hymenoptera > Cynipidae > Synergus > Synergus japonicus. The sequence goes on along the minus strand of UCOH01004428.1, from coordinate 32,392 downwards.
GAGGGGCATACATGGAGGGGGAGGGGGCAAATTGGAATATAGTTAAATTTAAAGGGATGTAAAATTTTATAGTCTAACTGTGAATTGATGAGTTAAATTTCGGAAGGGGTATGCATGGAGGGGGAGGGGGGGGTTGATTTTTTAATTTTTCAAATTTTTCAATTTTTTTTTTTTTTTTTGAGAATTGATGTCAATGGTATTTGATGTAAGCATTTGAATTTGAACAAAACGATATCCACTCGGGACAGTTCATGAGCCCGTCGTTTATCACTAGAACGCGCGAATGCGTCATTCGCCAGTCGACCGTGCCACTGACTCGTTATTATCATCGAGTGTAAATCATTCGCACTTTTTTGCATGTATGATCTTTTCTCCGATTTCCAGTGTCTGCTCCAGTGAGCAAATCCCCTTCGATATTTGATATCGCCAAGTTTCAACTCGTCAAGTAGAAGACAGTGATATCAGCAATTTTTGGAGAGTACTTTTACCTGAAAATCTGAAAAGTAAGCCGTTTCAAGAGTTATTATTGGATCTAATCGAGAAGAAGATTAAGATAAGAGTGCAAAGTGCGAAAAGCATTGGTAGCTGTCAAGAAATTTAGTTTCTGGTGTAAATTTAAAGAAATTATTTATTTTATTTGTTATTTTTGTTTATGAACTTATTTTATTTTATTTTATTTTATTCTTTTGATTCTAGATTTTATGATAAAATACGAGAGAAGCTTTTCTATTTAATTAGCGTCCCTATGACAACGAGGACCGATTAGGTCTTCGTCGAACAATCGAAGACCGACTTCAGTTTATCACCTGCGGTTAGTGGTTCACTGTAGCTACAATATAAACGTCAACAGTATTTTGAATTATATTTAGAAATCCTTTATTAAGTATGGCTAATAATATATTAATTAAATAAGTTGAGGAATAAATTATTAATTGAAAAAAAAGAAAGTTATGGTAAAAATAATTCTGCATATAATATTTTCAAGGGGGTTTAAATTTAATTTAAAAGGTAAATAGGCTTCAGGTTGAAGCCTATTGTATATCGTCTCAAGGTGTTTAACCTACTGTGCTCTTTTATAGGTGAGATAATTAAAAATAAATTATTAATTTAATTATATATTATAATAAAATGAAAAAAAAAAATAAATAAATAATAATCAAATAGGGATATAACAATTAAAACTTAAAGAATATAAACCCTGTAAATTATATTAATTATTATATATTTTAATTACCTAATTTATTTTTAAATCTATTTATTTTTTTTTCATTTATATTTTTTTAAATTTTAGATTATCCAAAGATGTTTTGCCTTTCCGAAAGGGCCACCAATGAAAGAACAGAAACCAAAAACGAATTTGGTTGGTGGATAAATGAGACGGAAATGTTAATATCGACCCCCTATTCGAAAAAATTAAATTCTCGGAATTACTCTTCAACTACAATCACTCGAAAAGAGGATTTTAATTCGAAAATCAAAGGGGCTAAAAGTCTGAAGACTAATGAAGAAAAATCAGAAGGATTGGAAATGAAATTCCTGAATGAAAATATCGATTTTCAAAAAGAAAATGATGATTTTCTAGGCAACAATATTGATCAGATTGAAAATCAAAAAGAAAATTTTTCTGAAGAATTTCCTTTTGTTCCAGCTGAAGGGAAAGAAGACAATTTTTCTGAGAATGATTTTCGAAAATCTTCAAAAGGAATTTCCTACACCCCGGAAAAGTTGATTAAATCAGAACAGTACAAAATTATATCCCCTCCTTTCCAATCGGCTTTAATTCACTCTTCCAGGTCCAGGCAAAAAAAATTGAGTGAACTTATCGACCGATCAAAAGTCGGTAAGTTAAAAAAAATTATTATTATTATTATTAAATAGTAAAAAGTTCTGAAATTCTAATTCTTATAATATTTTCTCAGGTGCATATCACTTAGAAAGACTTTTGTGTCCAAGTTTAGCAGAAATAGAAGATTATTATTCTTTCATTTCCGAAAGATTATTAATAAAAAATGAAATAAAAAATCACAGTGAAGATGTAAGTATCTTTTGTTACTATTATTATTAATTGCAGACTTTTTTTAATGATAAAAGAGGTTTTTATTGCAGATTTCTCTTACCGACATTTACCGAAAGAATGAGAGGGTTCTATTCAGTGATAAAAATTTTCGTCTCCAAACTAATTTCCGAAGCTGTTAAAATTGTGGTATTTTACGAAAATAATGACAATTCATATTAAAATTGCAAATATTAAATTTAGCACGGACACGAACCTTTTCAGCGTGGATCACAATCATATAATGTCGGTAAATGTCGGTAATTGTAGTATTATTACAAATTATTAACATTAATAGTAATATAAAGATTTTTTGAAATAAATGAATTAATTACTCAAATTATTAATCACTTAAGGCCATATAAGACTTACCCGATCCCTACCTTACCGACATTCTTTTCTCTGCAATGCTACGTCTACATTTATTGAGATATCAAAATGAAAATATCTAAAATTAAAGAAAATATGCTAAGGTATGTTTATCTCGTCTTAAATCTTTGTAAAAATAAAAAAAATTCTTTTGAAAATTTTTTTTTTATAAATGTCAATATTTAGGACCAGATAAACGTACCTTAATGCTTTAGCTACAATTTTGTAAATTTTCAATTTGATATCTCAATAAATGTAGAAGTATCGTTGCAGAGAAAAAAATGAAGGTAAGGTAGGGATCGGGTAAGTCTTACATGGCCTTAAGAAAATAATTAATTTTTTAATGTGTAAGAGAATTGACGAAAATTTCTAAAACAAATTTAATCGGTCTTATTCCAGAAAGGCTTGTCCAGTGCTAGCTCAGGTTTCGAGGAACTCGAGAGTCTTTGCGTAAAAGAGAAGGGCAGAAACCACAAGTTCTCTTTTGAGGAGGAAGACACTTTCGGAATTCAAAGCACTGCCTGGAGTCTGGATACTTCGAGTGAGCCCACACAAGAGTCTTTTCAACTCGAAGAACTAACAAACTTCTTGTCAAGTAGTCTGGAGGTAAATAATTTTGAAAATGATGTACTTTGCAGCATGAAAACTAATTAATTTGTTATAATTGAATTAAATTGAAAAATTTTATTCGAATCCACATTAAAAGGAGGAATTTAAAATTTAGCAGCGACACAAACCTTTTAGCACGGACACGAACCCTTTTAGCATGGAACAGAACCATACAAGGTTTACAGTGTACCTTACCGACATTTTTTTGTTTGCAACGCTACGTCTACATTTATTGAGATATCAAATTGAAAATTTCTAAAAATAAAGAAAATATGCTAAGATATGTTTATCTGGTCTTAAATTTTTGTAAAAATAAAAAAATAATTTTTGCAAAAAAATTTTTTTTACAAATGTCAATATTTAAGACCAGATAAACGTACCTTAGTGCTTTAGCTTCAATTTCAGAAATTTTCAATTTGATATCTCAATAAACGTAGACGTAGCGTTGCAGACAAAAAAATGTCGGTAAGTAAGTAATACATGCCCTTAATATAGAATAAGAGAAGTCCAACTGAGGAGAGATTAGAATTCGAGAATGTGGAAATAAATTCGGATAATCCAGGAATATTATTGGATGGTTTTCATCAGGTTTCTGATCATGATCGACTAACAAGATTGGCTCAAACTATAGAAGAAGACACAAATCTACCGAGTGTTATTCAAGATCCAGAAAATTTATACGAACTTCAATCTAAAGTTGAGAGGCTTCGAACCGTCAATGATAATATTCACAAAGACATTGGTTTATTAAAAGAAGACTTTCAGGTACCTAAAAAATATAATAATTAATTAATGTAATATAATAAATTATTATAATATAATAAATTATTTTTACCAAACACTTAATTTTGAATTTTAATTTTTTAGACTGACGAATGGAAAGTAAACGACTTGTTGGAAAACACAATTAATTTTCGAAAAGAAATGCAAGATCTAAAATTTTTAGACGATCTGTTAAATCTCCTACAAGGCGAACTCGAAAGAATTTCTCAAAAAAGTTGGCCCTTCGTTTCGGGCCATGTGGATCCATATAGCGAGGAAATTAATTTGATTATATGACACTAAATAATTAATGATTTTTTCAATGAAGTGGGAGGTTCTAAATAAAAGGAAACGAAATATTTTTTCCTCAAAAAGCTTTCTGTATTGCTGTTCTCTTTTATTTACACGCTTAGATTGGATAATAGAAACTAGACACTTTAGGTTTTTCATATGTTAGCTTAATACTAAAAATGAAAATTTATAGTAAATTATTAATAATCAGTCCCAATGTCAACTCAGATCTTTTTTTATCATAAATCTTCAAGTTTATAAATATGTATCTTTGAAAAAGAACAATTTGAGTTTCGCGCCCATCTTTAATTTTAAAACCAAGAAAATAATTTAGGATTTCAAATCCTATTTATTGGTCTCTGCATCGAAGACAATTGCGCGAGAATTAATATAAAAAAGACCAGAAAATATAAAAATTATAAAAAATTAATAAAATCCTATACTGGATACTTGACAAATCCCTTTAAATCTTTGAACCTCTCCTTTCTCTTCTTCCACTATTCATCAACTTGTCGTTTCCTTTAATTGTTTAACAAAACTTAAGGGCGTTAAATCAACTTTCAAATCTACAGCGCGAAAAGAATATTCCTTTCAAAGCTTTTCAAATGAAGAAATCGAAATTTGAGATTATAACTTGGATCCAACACCCTTAAGACTGTTTCAAATTTATTTCTATCACGTAATTGTAGAGGAAGGAAGATTGCTATTAGGAGAAACGACATTCGATGGCGAAGGAAGTAGACTTGGTTTGCAAACAATCTGTTCGCAACTGTTGCTATCCTCTATTCTAAATCCTTCTGGTCCAGCAAAACTCGCCACATCAACTTCCGGTTTAACTTCAATCACCGTTGCGTCCGAGGGTGACTGACTCCTAAATCCTGCGTAACTATTCAGTCTGTATTTGCAAGAAGAGACCAAGTGTCTCCTCAAATTCCGCGCTTGTCTCAAGGTCGCTCCACACAGTGGACAGACACCTGGACAGTCAGAGGCGCCCCTAATTTTCCCAGATGAGGTGCTGATCGTATGAGCCGCGGCAACAGGTTGGGTTTGAGTGACACTCGGAATTGAAGGGAGTCCGACTCCTAAAGTTGCAGGAAATTGCGGAATGTGGAGAGGCGAGTAAGTTTGCATCGGCATTAAATTGTGAAGATGTGGTTCTGAGTCGGAAAGGGAATCCTGATGTGGATTTTCATTTGGTGGAATTGGTTGGCTTAACAAGGGCGAAGGGCTTTTATGATCCAGTTCTGCTTCTCTTCGATCGATTCCTGCGAGGAGATAAAAAAATCAATTAACTGAAGTATTAGGTATCTTGGAAATAGTGAAAAAACATTTAAACCTGTTTACCATTATCGAGACTTATTTCTCCCTCTTTCAAATCGTAATCCGAGTTTAGGGAATCCATGTTGGTATCAAGACTCCTCGCTGAAGCCGAGGATCTCTTTCTCTTTCTGCGCTTTCGACCAGCGAGAGAAGCAGAAGATTCTTTCATGGATTCATTACTTGTCGTTGCTAAAGATGGAGTTTCTTCTGGGTTCTGTATTAGAATTCAAATATAGATTTATATATAATGAGAATGTATATTGTATATTAAAAATAAAACAGTGACTTCCTTTGAAACTACCTACATCAGGTAAGAATGATAATCCGCTAGGTGTTAATCCGTGAATATTCAAACACTGTGCGGCTTGTAATAAGGAAGGCAATTGCGAAGGGTCAACATTAACTTCTCCTCGATAAACAAACTCGAGGATAGTTTCCAAATCTTGAGCCTTAATTCCCACCAGCATCAGAACTGGATGTTCGCAGGGCGTGTTCTGTGAATTTCATTTAACTTTATGATAATTAGTACAGTTAAGGACGTTAGACCCAAGATCTTACCTTAAAATTGAAATTCATTTTACTCAAAAAATATTAAGAATATAACTTTTTTTGCTATAGAGTTAAAAAAGTTATTTTTTTTACATTTTTATTTCGAAAAAGAGAAAATAAAAAGAGCAGCAAGATTTTTGGCTTTAATATCTATTGAGTTAGATGAGGAAATACAATTATACAATTTTTAATATATTTATATATTATATATATATTGTTATATCTAGTTAATTTTAGAATTTATTGCTACCTTCAACAAATTTAGAAGGAAGGGACTTGCAGCTGAAAGGACGATTTTGTGAGCTGCAAAACTTCGGCCTTCAGCTGCTAATGTCACGTCTACTAAATCTCCATGACCTCTCAGAAGCTGAACTGCAGAGGCTAAGGATGAACTGAATTCGCCCCAGGAAAGGCTGTAAAGTTGACCACTACTACCCATTCTGAAAATATTATTATTAAATATTAAGAGTAATTTAATTTAATTTAGTTGATTAACCAGACTTTCAATTTCAAACTTTAGAGTTTTATTTTATTTCTACTAGTTAATAATCGATGTTCAGACCTTATTAATTTAAAAGTGTTTAGAAAGCCTTAAGGGTGTTGAATTCAAGTTCTATTTCGAAAATTCCATTTCCTCATTTTACTCGACAAAAATTGTACCTAGATATTTTTTCGCTCTATACCGGTATTGGTTTCTCAAATATAATTGTGCGTGCAGAGCGAAAAAATGCCTACTTTAAATACTTTTTGCGTAAAACGAAGAAACAGAAGTCTAACTTTATGTTTCATATTATGCAACAAGTATTAAACAACTTTTCGCTCTGTACGTATATTTATATTTAAAAAATGAGTAGCTACACAGAGAGAAATAATATCCAGTTATAATATTTATTGAGTAAAACGAAGAAATCGAATTTTCTAACTTAAAAATTCGATTTCCCCACTTTAATCGAATATTAAAATTAAATATTTTTCGCTCTGTATACCGACTTCCCTTAGAGATAAAAGTGTGTCTTCAGGGCGAAAATTTTAGTTTTAATCCTTTTTCCTTAGAACGAGGAATTCGAAATCTAAATTTAAAATACCATCTCTTAATTTTTTAAAGAAAGTATTAAAATTACACATTTTTTCGTTCTGTATGCATATTTCTATTTAAAAAGTGAATTGCACTACAGAGCGAAAAAACAACTCATTATAATATTTGTTGAGTAAAATGAAGAAATCGAAATTTTAAATTAGAACTTGATTCGGTTCGGAAACATTTCTAACAATTTTTCGTTATTTTTTCTATTTTCTAAGTACAGTTTAAAGTATAAAAAATACAGTTTAATCTTCTTTATAAATTTTTGTATTCTTCTTCATTTCTTGAAAAATTGTGAACTGAAAGTTGTGAATTTCCTTCATGGCAAATTAAATTGCCAATAAAAAATAGAAATAATTGTTTTTCTTTAGATTAAAAGAAACGAATTTTCTGAAATAATAATCATAATAAACTAAAGATAGCGGCGTCGTTTTAAATCTAACCTTCAAAGATGACAAGATTAAAACTCGAAAAAAACAGTAGATTAAATTTAAAATTAGTAGATATTCATTGATAATTACTTACCTTTATTGAAAATGTGATTTTTCTAGTTAATGAGAAGAAGAAAAATTGTTTGTATCCTCCAATCAAAACAGGTTAAAAAGCATTCTGCCCGGAACCACAAAAGAGGCGAAAAAATTTATTCCCTCTTTGATTTTAACCCGTTCTTTTATTGTAAATCACAGCACTTATATCAATCGATATTTTTCTTTGATTTTGTGTAATATAAATCAAAATCCACTGAAAAACTCGATAAAAACGAAAGCGAATATCAGAATCGGAGAAACGTCAAGAAAAGTCAAAAAGTTGCGATACTAGCGCCACCAGCGGATAAATTTACAGTTAGAAGCTTTTTCTACATTTTTCAATTTTTGAATATTTTTCGGATATTTTAAAAATGTTCCCTTGCTACAAATATAATAATTTTCCAATTGATTGGTGAAGTAGTTACTCTTATTGTGAATTCTATTATTTGTATGGAATTTAATGAAATAGTTAATCTTTGAAACGACGTTCAAATTTTCCCGCTTAAAATTTTGAAGATGGCGATGGCTTAGAATGAAGATTTCTCCAGCAAATGAGCTTTTATTTTAATTTTATAACTTTCTGGATCAGGAAACCCTATTGGTCATATTTGTTATTTTTTTATGCGATGTTAGTTGATTATCGAAATATTACTTTTATTTAAATATTTATTGAAATACAGGTATTTGTTAATAATTAAAATAACAGTTTTTGCATTTTCAAAGTTCCCGCGAAATTTTACCAATGGACGACTCGATTAACGCATGCGTATTACAAAGTAAGTGGATTTTTCGGAGCACGGGAGCACCTGGTTATATCTATTCATCTTGTCCATTTCAATGTCGTTTGGCTTTTTCATCGTGTTTGGCCTATTTGACAAAACTCTCTTTTGAACAGTATTTTCTCCAGTTTCCCGGCGATTTCGCGGAATTTAAAACAATTGTTTTCTTCTTCGAATTGAGTTTTCAATTAATAAAGGAAAAAATTATCATCTGGAAAAACGGTACTTAAACAAACTCATTTTTATAAAAATTCTGTAGAAGGAAAGGATTTTATTTATTTCGATATTTTACATTGTGTGGATTTAAAAAAAAAATAATATTTTAGTGAAATTTATATTCTGGTAACAAAATCCAGAACTTTTTGTTATTTTAAATATCGTTTCGTTTTTTTTGTTTTCATGAAGTAGCGAACTGTCTATTTTCAGGTTAACAATTGTTCTTTAATAATTATTTTTAATTACTTTTACAACTTTATTTAATATTATTTCTGTTTTACATTCTCGTTCGTTTATTTTTTTTTCTTATTTAATTTCAATTTTAAAAAGTATATTAAATATAACATTGAAAAGTATGAAATATCCCATTTATTTTTGAAAATTGTTTTAAATTAGATTTTTTTTTTGTTTCTGTTGTTTTTTTTCTGAAGTTTGTTTAAATTCTTTAAAAAACAAATATTTCTTCTCTTTATGATAAAAATCTATGCAAACTTGATGTTTTTCAGAAATAATGGGACAAAATCTTTTTGCCGTAGATCCAAAATTCCGAATGTGGAAAAATTTTAATTCCAGAATAAAATAATATTACGGAAAATGTTTATTTACGAATTTTTAATTTCCCGAAAATGAAATACTCAAAATTTCAATTTTCCGAAAATACAAAACATCAAAAAATTTAAGTTCCCAAAAACAAAAAAAAAGTTTTGGTCCAAAATTTGTGTTTAAAATTTCTTTTTTTCTTGTTCAAACTTTTAAAAATTCCAAAACTTTCTTTACATTCATGATTTTATTTTATCGGCAAAAAGATGTCCAGAATTTTTTTCCAAAAATTTATTCAATTTTGAACAATATTAAAATTAATATAAAAAAAACAAGATTTTTCTTTAATTTTTGTAAACTTTAGTTTTCGAATATTTCATATTTTCGTGTAATTGAAATTTCGGGAATTATTTTTTCGGTATTTATCCACACGCGGGATTTTGGATTTTCGGCAAAAACATGTTATCTCGAAATAATCACAAGAAATTATGTTAAATTTTCAGAAAAAGAGAAAAATGGCGACCGAGAGCTATGCATATTTAGAGAAGGTGATCACCGATCCTGAGTCAGCAATTGTTCAAGAGCAAATTCAAGGAAATATCGCTAATATGCTCATAATATTACCCGATGGTGATCAAAAATTGATAGTCTTTGATATTCCTCTCGAGAATTGTACCGTATTAACTTTATTAGAACAGGTAAAGAAAATATTGCAATATTCTTAATTCTCTTTGCTCTGTAATCTGTCGTTTATTGATATTTATTATATATTTTCAGGCCTCGATTCCCTATAATGCCGGAACTACTATTTCCTTGGTGCACGATCCCTCCGAGTTCGGAATAAATTATATTGTTGAAATCCAAAATTTGGCCCAGGAGGAGGAAACTTCCGCTGCTAACACTAAGTAATTTTATTTAATTTCTTGAGTAGCTTTAAATTTCGTATATTTCTAGACGAAGGCTTCTAATTTTAATAATCTTTTTATCTTTCCAGTGTTCCTCCTCCGGTCGAAAATTGCATCCCTACACCACCAAAAGTCGAGGTAATTAATAATTAATTAATTATTAGAAATAAAATAAACATAATGAAATTTACTCTAGAATCTGCATATGTTTTAATTTTTGGAAATAGGAACCAAAATATTGCCCGGGAATGCTTGCTGTTTGTCCCTTCTGTGGATTTTTGTCCGAAACTTTCCACAGGTGTCAGAGGTGCAGAAGAAAGCTACCCGAGCAAGTGAAGTCTGTTTGTGATAAATACAGTAATAAGGAAACAAAAAAAAATACTGCTCTTTCCGAGGTGAGCAAGAGATTATAAATAAAGAAATGAAAATATCCCACGGGATTATTAATTTTACCTAATTTACTTTGCAGAACTGTAGTAAAGAAAGTGAGGGCCCTCCCCTGAAAAATATAAAGTTGGAGAGAGATAATGGATCATTTAAAGATAGTTTAGGTACCGAAAAAAACCAATCCTCAAGAGACGATAAAATTGGACAAGGTACAAACAGTTGAAGCAAAAAACTCTATCAGAGTCTAAAGTTTATTATAAATAAAGAGCTTGAAACTAAAGATTGCTTAATTCTGAGTTCTAATTTTTCAGAAGGCTGCACAAATTACTCGGAAGAAGCTTACGTGTACGACAATGAGGATAATTTAATAGAATATGAAGGAAAGGAAGAATTAGGTATTGAGAGAAACGATGAACTATACCTTCAAATTAAATTCTGTTAAAAATAAAAATTTCATGAAAACTTTTTGCAGAATTGAATGCTGTGCCCAACAATCTCGTTTTCGATGACTTGACTCACATCAAGCTTGCGTGTCGTACAGTCAGGATAGGTTCCTACAAATATGTTCCTCCAGAAGACGTTATGATATCAGAACTGGGTCTGCGATTAATTGTTCCCTGTTTAGAAGATGGTAAGTTTTCTCAAGTAGTATAGTGGATTAAATTAGTCAAACTAAATTAAATGAATCAATAATCTAATTTTCTTATATTTTGCGATTCTTTTTTCACAGATAAACAAACGGTGCAAATAGATATAATGTATGAAGACATCGTCAGAGTTCTGATCCATTTCGGAAGACATCTTCCAGTCCTTTTCTTTTTTACGTCAACGAGAGTCGGAGAGAATGTTAGAAATATTTTAGGAATGGAGGACCCGACTTATCGTTATTATGACCCTGCAAGCAAAGGTATTAAAATTGTAGAACTTTAAATTCTCTCGAAAATACTAATGAACTCGGATTTTATTTTACAGATGGGACACATAAGAGAATTACTCTGTTGCCACATACTATTAACGAAGACACTAAAAATTTGTTGAAAAGTTGGTTCGAAACGAAACTTGAAGAACTTAACTTGACGGAAGCAAACGAAATTCTTGTGAGAGCAACGCCGAAACTTGTAAGTTTGAAATATATATAACCAAGTTCTGCTGATACTCAAATTTAAACAGAATTGAAAAAATAATCCTAATTATTTTTCTTGCAATTGCTCTGTGGTTCATATTTGTCTTTTTTAGTCGCCCATATTCAAAAGACGCCGGACATCCAGATATTCTTTACCAGTTGAGCATGCCTAGGTAATTTTATTTCATTTGAAGCTCGAGAGATTTTCCAAAACATTTTTAAACTCTTTTTCCTGTTTTTTTCTTTTTCTAGAACACTTAATAAAACGAGGAGAAGCCAGAAGAGAATTCACCAAATTCGTAGATGAAGATCCCTCTAAAACTGCTCTTTACATGTTTTTAAAAAAAGATTCGCATGTCATAGTAAGAAATCCATCATTCTGGGAATTATAATTAGTAATTTGTAGAAGGCTAATAATTATTATAAGAGAATTAAATAAGGAAATATAAGTACAAAAGGATTAGAAATTAAGGTGACTGAAACTTGATTTCATTTTTTTTTTACAATTACTTTGAGTTTTATTGAACTTCATCATTAATAAATAAGTGTATATTAATAAATAAAAACGTTACATTGATTAATAATTAAAATAACATGTTTAGCATTTGAAGAATTCCCGCGAAATTAGACCAATAAGATGCGTTGTTTTACGCATGCGCATTGCCATTTAACGAATTTTAAGAATACCAAAATGGCAAAAATTGCCAAAAATTTGGAGACATTCGTAATTTTTTTTTTAAAATAAATAAGTTTAATGTTGGTTAATGTATAAGTAAAGAATTTTTTACTGAATTTTAAGTTGTCTTGATTGGGAAACAAGTCTATATTTATTTTATCAAATTTGAACGTTTTTCAATCTTCAAAATCTGTTTTTATTCCTTCAAGTTTCCTCTTTTGAGGTTATTAAATTTTTGGAGTTTATAATTTAAATAATCTTCGATTTAGGTGATTTTTTTATATTATTCTTAGAATTAAAATATGCATTCTTGAATTAAATTAAGAAATTAAGATTTCTGTTAAGGGTGTTTGAGCCAAGTTCTCATTTAAAAATTTTCTTTCTTCATTTTACTTAACAAAAATATTAAAATTGGAATTTTTTCCCTGTGTTGAATTAATTGATTTTTAATTAGAATTATGCGTACAGAGCGAGAAAATACCTAATTCAAATTTTTTTCAAGGAAAACGAAAATATTGAATTTTAAATTTAGATTTTGAATTCTTCGTTTTTTGCTAAAAATATCGACAATATATATTTTTTCGCTGTGTTTACAGTTTTATATTTGAAAAAAGATTAACGCTACAGAGCGAAAAAATATTTATTTATAATTTTTGTTGAATAAAATGGAGAATTGTGTTTTGAACTTAACATTTGGATCCAACACCCTTAATTCTTGATTTGACCGAAATAAAAATATTTTAAAATGTTGAAACGCCAAAATTTTGTTTCTTTAGATTTATAATAATGTCCTTTTTTATCACTAGACACATTTTTAAATTTCGAACAATCGAAATTCTAATTTATTCGAATTGCGAACGATCAAAATTCGAAAGTATTCTAAATTCTTTTCTTTCAGACAAATCTAGGACAAATTAACTTTTGATTCGCCTTCAATTTTGTATATTTAAAGATATCGATTATTATTCCTTTTTAACAAAAATATATGTTAAAAAAAATATTCGAATAATTTGAAATGCTATTCAAAGTTGAATATTTATAATAAATAATTGAAAGTAATAGAAGTTTGTAAATTTATAATGTGGTTTGAATTGTAACGTCACTTTTAAGTTTAAACGATATTAAAATTGAATATTTGAGTGTTTTAACAGAAAAATGAAGAGGGTGATCGGAAACCCGGCGACGAAAATTGTTCAGGAGCAAATAAATGATATCGTAGATTTTTCAAACCGAGACGTAAACAAGAAAAATTATTCCAAATATGGTTGCAAAGATTCGTCAAGAAATTCTGGAAAGTCGTCTGAGTAATTTAATTTTCATTGTAATAATTTTCATTTTCATATTCTAATTTTCTAATCCAATGATATTTTTTTCTATTTTAGGATTATAGTTGACGGAAACGGCAAACATACAACTTCGCAAAACGAGGTTTTTATGATTTCTTAATCATTAATTCTGAGATTATTATGCCGTTAGTTTTCGTATTTTAAGAATTTTTTTTATTAGGAACCGATCAAAGAAATGAGGGAAAACGTAATTGTTTGTGCTGTAACAATTAATTAGGATATTTAAGGGCGTTGGACTCAAATGTTAAGCTCAATATTTCATTCCGCATTTTACTCAACGAAAATTATAAAGAAATATTTTTTCGCTCTGTAGCGCTAATCTTTTTTCAAATATAAGACTGCGTACAGAGAGAAAAAATATTTACTTTTAGTACTTTTTCCATAAAACGAAGAATTCAAAATCTAAATTTAAAATTCAATATTTTCGTTTTCCTTGAAAAAAATTTGAATTAGGTATTTTCTCGCTCTGTACGCACAATTCTAGTTAAAAATTGATTAATTACACAGAAGGAAAAAATTCAAATTTTAATATTTGTTAAGTAAAATGAAGAAATCGTATTTTTAGATTAGAAATTGGCTCCAACACCCTTTTAAATACTTATGGTTTTTCTACGATGTTATTTGAAGCAAAGCATGAATTTTATTTTATTTTATTTTATTTTTCAAGAAGACTGAAAATACTGAAAAAGACTCGAAACTTCTCAATCCTCGTAATTGCCGGAAACGTTTAGACCCTAAAAAAATTGCGAAAGGTACTAGAAAATACAAATTGTATTTAAAACAGAACAGAACTTTTTCTTAATTAAAAACTGTTTTATATATTTTTTAAACGCTTATGTACATTAAATTCTAATATAAAATAATTTTACAGAAACCGCGATTTGTATTTCTTCGGACGAGGAACTCGAGAAGAAATCAATGAAACTCGATGAATCAGCTTCTCTAACTAATAAGGAAATTCAGAAATGTATGTGTATATAAATTCTATCTCTTCATTTTACTTAATAAATATTATAAGTAGATATTTTTGTACGTAATTCTGTTTAGAAATTGAGTACATCTACAAATTGAAAAAATATCTACTTATAATATTTGTTGAATAAAATAAGGAAATTAAATTTTTAAGTTAGAATTTAAATCCAACAGTTTTAAAAATGATTTTATCTAATGAGAAACTTTGGTTTTAGGCCAAGAGAAAAAAAGCCGCCTAAAAATCCCGAGTAGCTCAATAAATTTGTTACGGGCTGATCTTTCTTGTTCAACAATTAGGATAGGTTCCTACAAATGTGAATCTGATGAATTCGTTACTGTGTCTAAATATGGTTTGCAACTTGTCGTACCGCCTTTAAAAGACAGTAGGTTTTTCATTTGATAATTCGAAAGCTAGATTAAATTATATTTGGTTTAGAAATTTTTATTGAGCTAAATTTCTGTAATTCTTTTTCATAGATAATAAATTTGTCACGTTAGATGTCGAATACCGAAATATCGTTAGAGTTCAGAGCCATTTTGGACAATGGCAAGCATTTCTTTTCTTTAAAACTTCGAGTAATGGTGTAGCGAGGATCAGGGAAACCTTAGGAATGGATGACCCGAAAGGCCCTTATTTTGATCCCAAGAGTCGAGGTATTTACAATAAAAATGCTTCAAAATTTAAAATTCTCCTAAAAATTAAAGATTTTAGAGACTAATTTTTATTTGATTTTTTAGAATACGCACACAGGAAAATTGCTCTTGTCGTTAGAGTGATTACTCTTGAATATAAATTAATACTAAATAAACTGTTCAAGCCAGATCTGGAAACTCTGACTCTCAAGGAAGCCAACGAAATTCTTACTAAAATTTCACGCCTAGATGTAAGACTTCGAAATACTTTATTTATACTTTTATTTAAAATTACAGACATTTTTAAAGTGTCAGATAATTGAATTAATTTTATTTCAGCCTCTCCAGCCAGTAATGAATAATGAATTGAAGAAAGGAGAAGAAATTATAGAAGGTTCAAAATCCAGGCAGCAAAAGGAAGCATCAAGTTTACAGTAATATATTTGCAAACTCTGAAAATTTGTAAATTACTGTAAATTATTTATATTACAATTTTATTTTATTTTATTACAGGCCATCCTTACAAAAAAGCGCCAATTTTTCAAGTTCACCGGAAAAAGTAATTCAAGTCAGATAATAAATTATATTATCGATAAATTATGCAAATATATTTATAGTTTCACGTTAGGAAAAATATTGAAATATGAATAATTTCCTAATGTGCAAAGTTTTTATATTTAAATTTCGAGCCTGCTAAAAAAGTAAATGGTAAAGATTTAGGCGCTTGATATTTAATAATTTACATTTCCAGGAGAGTTGCAGTTCTAAAGCCGATCTAGATAGTGATTTGAGCAAAAGCTGCTCGCTTTTAACGACCGTTATTAAGAATCCAGAGACGACAATCGTCCAGCAGCAGCTCAAAGACAACCAGGTGAAGATGCTGGTCATATTATTGTCTGGACAAGAGAAGCTAATTACGTTCAATGATCCGGAGGAAAACTGCACCGTCCAGGATTTGATGAATCAGGTACGGGTATTAATTATTGTCTTATTTAATAACTAATAAATTAAATAAATAACTCTCTATATAAATTTTTAGATAATTTATCACTACGGATCTGATAAAGTTGTTTCATTGGTGAATGATCCAAGTTTAGACGTAAATTACATCGTACAATTTAAACCTGAAGACTTGAACGAACAAATCGAAGTGAGGATTATTGAAGACTTTTTTTTGCTCTAGTAATACAGACTTAATATGGCATTTTAAGAATTTTTATAAATTAGGAACTCAAATACGTGGAGGAGATAAAAGAAAACGGAATTACTGAGACTCTAAAAAAAGCAACACCTCTCAGAGCTATGAACAAATCAAGTATTAAAAGTTACAAATTTTTATTTTTTGAATTCTTTTCGAAAATTATTTTTGTTTTAAATGATAATACAAAACGAATAAATTTACAGCAGACTTTGCTTATATTTCTTCGGACGAGGATTGGGAGGATGAGACAAAATTGGTGCAAGTCGAACTTTCCTGTCGTATAGTTAGGATAGGTTCCTACAAATTTACACCTGTCGAAAGTGTTATCGTGTCCGAAGATGGTTTGCGACTCATTGCGCCGTCTTTAGAAGATAGTAAGTTTTCTATTTGATTCAAAATGTACTTTAAATAAATTGATATAAGAATTTTCATTAAGCCTTAAGGGCGTTGGACCCAAGTGTTCAGCTCAAAATTCCATTCTCCATTTTACTCAAAGATAATTATAGATAAATATTTTTTCGCTCTGTAGCGCTAATCTTTTTTCAAATATAAGACTGCGTACAGAGAGAAAAAATATTTACTTTTAGTACTTTTTCTATAAAACGAAGAAGTAAAAACTAAATTTAAAATTCAATATTTTCATTTTACTTAAAAAATATTTGAATTAGATATTTTCTCGCTCTGTACTTATTTCTAGTTAAAAATTGATTAATTCTACAGATGAAAAAAATTGCAAATTTAATATTTATTGCGTAAAATGAAGAAATCGAATTTTTAGATTAGAACTTGGCTCCACCACCCTTAATATAATTTTTTTCTTCTTTTCTACAGATAAGAAGCTAGTGACTTTGAATATCCAATCCGATAAGATCATTCGAGTTCTGATTCATTTTGGAAAATTTGCATCAACCCTTTTCGTGCATACTTCGAAGGAAACTGGAGCGATGATCAGAGAAGCCTTAGGAATGAAGGATCCGGGAGGCCCTTTTTATGATCCCATGAGTAAAGGTATTTATAAAATAATAATTTTTAATTTTTGATTTTAACGTATATAAGTGACTATGTATAAATTCTAGTTTCTATTTTTTTCAGATCTCACGCATAAGAGAATTACTCTCTCGTCGAAAGTAGTCACTCCTGAATCTCGAGAAATCTTGACGAATAAGTTATTGGAAAAAAAAGTCGAGGAACTGAATCAAAAAGAAGCCAACGAAATTTATGTTGCAGTTATTCCTAAAAATGTAATCCTAAAATAGTTAAAACGAGTTTCTAAATATTTTTGAGCAGTTATAATAATTAAATTCATTTATTTTCCAGTATTCCCTGAAAAATCTTTCGGAAAGAGAGTTCGCAATCTGAGGATCCTTCTTATATTAGGAAAGATCCCGTACTATATATGCATACCAAAGTATGTATGTGGATTTTTTTTATTTATAGTTAGATAAAATTAATACTTTAATAGTTATTTTAAAAATTTTTATTTTTAAAATATTATATTGAAGTGTTACTTTTCAGACTTAAACGTAGCTGTAAATCACGAAGATTACTTCATAAAAAAACTGCAAGAAACTCGAGTGGTTTCAAAATTCGAGGAGCAAAATGAAGTACCAAGATTTAAATAATATATTTTCCTTTTTTATATTTAATTTAGTTGAAGGTGTTGGAACCAACTTTTAATCTAAAAATTCGATAATATTGAATTTTAAAGTTAGATTTTGAATTCTTCGTTTTATGGGAATAGTATCAAAAGTAAATTTTTTTGTTCTCTGTACATAGTCTTATATTTAAAAAAAGATTTGCGTTACAGAGAAAAAATATTTATCTATAATTTTCTTTGAGTAAAATGGAGAATGGAATTTTGAGCTTAACACTTGGGTCCAACTTCCTTAATTACTGTCCATTTTTATTTATCTTTCTATTATTCTTTTCAGAATTGATTGACTTAAAAAACAAAGATTACAAAAAAAGAAGAAACTCCTACGTGATAGAATTCCACAATTCATCTTTTAAGTATTTTTAATTATATGGTATATATATAGGAAATAAATGTATAAATCAATTAGATAGAGAGAAAATTTAGAAATCCAGCTTATGTTTTTACGGGTTGTATTTTTTTTTTATTTTTAAAATAGGAAAACTCAGAGATATGTGGTATTTACTTTTTCTCACAAGTTTTATGAAAATTAAAATTTTTTTATTTGCTTCTACAATTCGATATTACATAATGTCTCATTCTGAATGGAACATGTATTTTATTTTATTTTCACTTTAATAAATGCATTTTGTAATAAATTTTCTTTGCAAGCTTATGGTATATCCCAAACTTAGAAAATAAATTTCTAATTATAAACAATTTATTACGTAATTTGATAATTACATGCCGTTGGAGAAATTCTGTCATTGGCTGTGATAAAAATTGAATTATGTAATTAGATTTTTTAAATCGCGCGCCAGATTACAGCCAATGACAGAATTTTTCTTCATTGTCGCAAACAAAAAATGGTGGAAAGTAAAAAATTTATATCTTATTTATATCTCCATCATTGCAGAAGCTTCCAGAAGTTTCTATATGGTTTCCATGGTTTCTATCATTTGTTTGTCAGTTTGATGTGAGGAAATACATATTCCTAGTTTTAATTTTACTGTGCTAAATATAATTAGTCTTGATTCGAAAATTAAAACATTGATTTTGCAACCTTGGAAAAAACAAACAATTGATTCATAATTTGGTATGTAAGTTGGATTTCTTTTAAGAATTCAGACTCAGTAGTCGTTTTTTGGAACCAGAACGATGTCTTTCAATCAGTTTCCAAAATTTATATGATTTTAATATAAAAAAACTCCAATTGAACAGACATTTTTTTATTCTTTTCAGAAATTTTCCAATCGGGCCGAACAGATGATTGAAATTCATTCCGAACCAATTCGAAATTTTTAAAATCATTCTAGATTTTTATCCAAACCAAACAATTTGCAATTCGCATCAATCCGAGGCCCATTCAAAAGCAATCAGAATTAATCCGAATATTTTGGAATCACTTGGAATAATTTGAATTGGTTCAGAAAGAATTCCCAATTAAAACTGCACGGGAAAATTAAAAGTCAACACAGATTCTAATTTCAAGAAAATATAAAATTGATTAATTCTACAAAAGGAAAAAATTGCAAATTTAATATTTATTGAGTAAAATGAAGAAATCAAATTTTTAGATTAGAACTTGTGTCCAACGCACTTAAACCGACTTAAATCTTCTATAATCGGTTTCTTATTCCTACTTGTTTGAATATTTATATTTAAAATTAAACCTGAGTACAATTTGATATCGAAATTGGAATCCTAGGTTTTTGACGCGCAAGAAGCAACTAGAGAACAACGATGGATAATTCTTTTGATAAACCAATTGTACCAATATTGACCGATCACATATACGCAAATATCTTTGCACCACCAAATTTAAAGCGTTCGCTATCGCCACCAAGTTGTTCGTCAATATCACCAAAATTGCAAAAATCTTTGCCAAGCTGTGAGCCAAGATCCTTATCTGAAACTCAATGTTCGCCTACATCCCCATCAGTCAATCCGCCAACCTCACCAGATTATCTTAAAATCCTAAAAGCCGATCCTGTAAGAATTTCCTTTTAATTTCCTTTCATATTACTACAAAAATACCATTTGTAGTAGATTTACAAACTCAGTTTTTAAGCACCTTGTTTCAGCGATCAGAATATTTAGTTAAATCCTCACTCCTACTTTTCTATTCGGTCTTCTAATTACGTAAACAATTAGTAAATTTTTTATATTAAAATTGACAAAATGACCAGTAGAGATGAAATATAATATCAATTATATATTTATTAAACTTGGCCAACAACAACAATTAAATTTCTAAATAAAATATCATTTTTACAGAAGGCAGAAAAGCCAGCAATGTCGGATAAGGATAATCTTCCCAATAGTTCTAAAAAACTGACTATAATACAAGAACCATCATACTGCAAAATGCAACGACCAATCGATGTTAGTTCGCCTACAATTTTATCAGCTAATTCGCCAACCTTACTCGATAATCCTAAAAATTTAGGAGCTGATCCTGTAAGAATTTTTTTAGACATTACTCAAATTACCACAAATTTACTATTTGTAGTAAATTTACACATTTACAAACTCAGTTTTTAAGCACCTTATTTCAAATATCAGTAAATTTACTGATCTTTGAAATAAGGTTTAACTAAATAAAGATTTAACTAAATTTAGTTAAATCTGCACTCCTACTCTTCTACTCAGTCTCTTAATTACACAAACAATTAGTGAATTAAGGGCGGATTCCACCATCTGTGATTACATTTTAATCCTTGATTTGCGTACTTAAAGTATTGATTAACTTAAGTTAATCAAGGATTAAAATTTAATCACAGTTGGTGGAATTGGCCCTAATTATATTAAAATTGACAAAATGACCAGTAGAAATGAAATATAATATCAATAATATATTTATTAAACACCCTACTTAACAAAAATTAAATTTCTAAATAAAATACATATAATTTTTACAGGAGGAAGAAAAGCCACCATCACCGGATGAGAATGATCTTGCCGATAGTTCTGAAGAACTGACTATAGTACAAAAAACATCATGGTGCAAAATGCGACGACCAATCGATGTTAGTTCGCCTGCAATGTCATCAGCTAATCCGCCAACCTCACTCGATAATCCCAAAATCTTAGGAGCTGATCTTGTAAGGATTTCTTTTTAGTCATTACTCAAATTACCACAAATTTACTATTTGTAGTAAATTTACACATTTACAAACTCAGTTTTTAAGCATCTTATTTCAATGATCAGTACATTTAGTTAAATCTGCACTCCTACTCTTCTACTCGGTCTCCTAATTACACAAACAATTAGTAAATTAATTATATTAAAATTGACAAAATGACCAATAGAAATATAACATCAATTATATGTTTATTAAACACTCTGGCCAACAACAATTAACTTACTAAATAAAATATAATTTTTATAGGTGGGAGAAAAGCCAGCAAAGTCAGTTTGTAAGCACCTTATTTTATTGATGAGAATATTTAGTTATAAACCCTTACTCGGACTCTTCTACTCGGTCCCCTAATTGCGCAAACAATTAGTAAATTATTTATATTAAAATTGGCAAAATGACCAGTAGAGATGAGATATAGTAACAATTATAATATATTTATTAAAAACACTGGCTAACAACAATTAACTTTCTAAATAAAATATAATTTTTATAGGAGGTAGAAAAGCCAATATCGCTGGATAAGAATCATTCCGATACTTCTGAAGAACCGATTATACCAGGTGATATGCCTGAATTGCCTCTCCATCCGCCTACATTATCAACTTATTCGCTGAGCGCACCAAATTATTCGCCAAGCTCACCATCTTATGAGCCGGCCTCACCAGGTTATTCGCCGACCACACCAGTTTATTCGCCGATCTCACCATCTTATGCGCCGACCTCACCAAATTATTCGCTGAGAGCACCAAATTATTCGCCGAGCTCACCATCTTATGAGCCGGCCTCGCCAGGTTATTCGCCGACCTCACCAGTTTATTCGCCGACCTCACCAATTTATTCGCCGACCTCACCAATTTATTCGACGACCTCACCAAATTATTCGCTTAGCGCACCAAATTATTCGCCGAGCTCACCATCTTATGAGCCGGCCTCACCAGGTTATTCGCCGACCTCACCAGAATATTCGCCGATCTCACCATCTTATGCGCCGACCTCACCAAATTATTCGCTGAGCGCACCAAATTATTCGCCGAGCTCACCATCTTATGAGCCGGCCTCGCCAGGTTATTCGCCGACCTCACCAGAATATTCGCCGACCTCACCAATTTATTCGCCGACCTCACCAAATTATTCGCCGAGCTCACCATCTTATGAGCCGGCCTCACCAGGTTATTCGCCGACCTCACCAGAGTATTCGCCGACCTCACCAGAGTATTTGCCGACCTCACCATCTGATTCAAAAATATTTACTCGTGACTAATTTTTAAGGAGAGAGACGAGAAGTTCGTTAAGAATCTGAAAAAAAAACTGAAAATACTTTCATTTTATTTTAATATAATATAAGTCTGTATTAATAAGGATTTAGGAATTATATTATTATATACACTTCCTGTGCATTAAGACAATAACAAATTGATTAGATATTAAAATAATTTTACTATATTGTATAGCTAAATATTTATGTTCTATTAATGTTCAGATACTTTAATTTTGTTTAATATAGTTTATACTATTAAGGGCATGTATTACTTATCCGATCCCTACCATCCCGACATTTTTTTCTCTGCAACGCTACGTCTTCATTTATTGAGATACCACATTGAAAATTTGTATATTTGAAGCCTTAAGGTACGTTTGTCTGGTCCTAAATATTGACATTTAAAAAAAATTTTTTTATTTTTACAAAAATTTAAGACCAGACAAACATACATTAGCATATTAATTTTATAAATTTTCAATTTGATATCTTTATAAATGTAGTAGACGTAGCGTTACAGAGAAAAAAATGTCGGTAAGGTAGGGATTGGGTAGGTAATACATGCCCTTAATGTTTTGTCATTTCTTTTTCGAATCGAGAGTCAGAGTATTACATTCGTAACATGTTGAATATAATGCTTAATAAACAAGACTGTTTCCATTAAACAAAATTTATTTACTCTAAACTTTTTATGATCGAAAAATGTTGAATACAAATTCCCCTCTTCCAAATTGAAAAACAAAAAAACAGTTAAAAATACAAATTTTCCCCTCTAATAAAAAAAATTTTTTATAGATATCTGTCACTAGCTTTTGTACTAAAAAAAAATTAAGGACGCGTGATAATTTACCATAAGAGCAATTTAATTTCTCCAATTTTACGCTAGCATTACTATTTTTTTCCTAAAACTAGGCCATTCACTTACTTTTTCAGAGTTTACTTGGTTTTTACCAAAGATATCTTTGGTTTTTACGGAGGTAAAGTTGAGAAAACCAAATTTGTTTTTATGGTAATTATCACATACCCTTAAGGCCATGTAAGACTTACCCGGTCCCTACCTTACCGACATTTTTTCCCTGCAACGCTACGTCAACATTTTTTGAGATAGTAAATTGAAAATTTCTAAAATTAGAGAAAATATGCTAAGGTATGTCTACCTGGTCTTAAATTGTTGTAAAAATAAAAAAAAATTCTTTGAAAAAATATTTTTTTTTATAAATTTCAATATTTAGGACCAGATAAACGTACCTTAATGCTTCAGCTTCAATTTTAGAAATTTTCAATTTGGTATCTCAATAAATGTAGACGTAGCATTGCAGAGAAAAAAATGTTGGTAAGGTAGGGATCGGATAAGTGTTACATGGCCTTAAAATTATGTATTAATTATCCAATTCCTAACTTTTTGATATTTTTTTCTCTAGTGCCATTCTGCCATTTCTACATTTTTTGTGATCAAATTGAAAATTTATAAAATTAAAGGAAATATACCGTAGTAATTAATAAATTTAATTAATGGAGATACTTACAATGTAATTTTCCTAATTATAAATAAATTATAAATTCACTAATTGGGCAAATTTAAATTTTCCCACTCGAAAGAATATTTTCATTCATTTTCAAAATGGCGTCCACAAAAGTAACTAATTTATAGTGAATTTTTCTCAAAATCTAGTGAGTTTTAAATCTGTGTTGTGATTTTTTTTCAGCGATTGCGTCAAAAGCAAAACACAAGCTTCAGTCCAAATATTTGGTTTATTTTTATCGTTACTATTGTGTCTCTATAAAGACTGTAGACTTGTGGATTGTAAGATTTGCATTATAATAAGGATTATTGCTTTTCGCTGTTTTTACTAACTCATTATAATTTGCGCGCAGTTTAAAATGCCAAAAAATGTTTTTTTATTGTTTATTATAAATATTGCATTTTAACTTATAAAAATGTCCATTAGATCGAAATTCACGAATCATAAAAAAAAAGAATAATTTAGATGCGATTATTTATAATAGACGATAAAAATAATATTTATAGCATTTTAAACTGCGCGCGAATTGTAACCAATTAAGGGCCGAGTGCGACACATGCGCAGATGAGTAAGTTGCACGAATTGGGAACACTGCTACATATATAGTTGGTGTTGGTCACCCTGCGTGTTTCGGCCTGTGCTTTTATAGAGTATAGACGCTTGTCCTGGCAAGTTTGACTTTGTTTTGTATCCAAGGATTTTCCACGTTTTCAGCACATGTAGAATGTGCCAATGTGACTTTCAAAGCATAATATTTTATTTTCGCTGTTTTCAATAAAAATTAAAAAACGTCCCATCAAGACAAATTGGTAAGTAAATCAAAACTTTACTCTGTGTTTTCTAAAAAATGCTAAAAATCATCTATATTCTCGATTTTGTATCGTAATAATTATAGCAAAGCTTTGTAGAATCTGGAAGAGTCTTTTGTAAATTGCAAAGCTTCCAAAAGTTTTCAGTGAATGAACGTTATTATTCTTTCATTTGATTCGAAAATCGAAGCGGATTTTGAAATCTTAATAATAATTAATTTTCGAACAATAATAATAATTACTTTTATTTAATAATAAATACTTTTCTCATTTTAAAACATAAAAGAAAAATACGGTTGAAACTGGCGTTTATTTTCGTTTTCTGGAGAATTCAAAACATATTTATTTCAAACGCATTTTATATTTTTACAGAAAGAATTTCCTTTTGAATTTTTAGGATGTCTACTGTACGGACCTTAAAGAAATATGAAAATTATTCGAAAAATTACTCCAAAAAGTCCGGTAATTTTCCATGATTTCATTCTTGATGCGGAAAGTGAATTTCTAGTTTAAGGCCATGTAAGACTTGCCCGATCCCTACCTTACCGACATTTTTTTCTCTCTAACGGTACGTCTACATTTATTGAGATACCAAATTGAAAATTTCTAAAATTGAAGCTGAAGCATTAAGGTACGTTTATCTGGTCCTAAATATTGAAATTTATAAAAAAAATATTTTTTCAAAGAATTTTTTTTTTTACAACAATTTAAGACCAGGTAGACATACCTTAGCATATTTTCTCTAATTTTAGAAATTTTCAATTTACTATCTCAAAAAATGTTGACGTAGCGTTGCAGGGAAAAAAATGACGGTAAGGTAGGGATCGGGTAAGTCTTACATGCCCTTAAAAAAACTTTTCAAAATAATCGATCTAAATGTTTTTGAATCTTAAAAATCCTGTGAAGTTTCTACTTGATTTTTTTTAAACTTCTTTAAATTCATTTTAAATCTTTCGACGTTCGCTAAAATTTATTTTTATCTCTTAAAATCTTTTAAATTCTTTAAAATCAATTACAATCTCTTAAAATTTTTTTAATTTTTGTAATATCTTGAAATCCCTCTAAATTCATTCAAATATTTAAAAATACACTCATCTCGCGTTGGATGGCACGGCGATCGAGGGCACTCTTCGATCGCCCCCTCCCGGAGCGTCCATTGTTCTGAGTGGTGACGTCAGAGTGCTCGCTCGACCAATTATAATCTCGGCCGATCGACGGCACACAAGACCCGAGCCGTGCCGTCGATCGCGAGATGAGTGTAACTTTTAAATAACTCGCTTCACATTCTTAAAAAATCACTAAATATGTCTTGAAATTTTGTGAAATCTCTCGAAAATCTTAACACTTAGAATTCTTAAAAATCCCCTTGAAAGTACTTTACTCCCTAGAATTGAATTAGTGGAAATTCACTGATTTTCAGTGAATTTCTTTTCAAGAATACATTCAGTGAACATCCACTGAGAATCAGTGAAAAGTCTCCAAAATATTTAGTAATCGCCACTAAACTATTGAAAATTCCAGTAATTTTTCACTGATTTCCAGTAGATTTTTTACTGATTAAAATAGTAAGAAAAGAGTCACTGAGCATCAGGGGAATTTAACTGGGTCCTAGAATTTTATGGATACAATTTAGTTGACTCCCTTATATTTACAATGAAAGATAAACCTGACGACAATTTGATTTTTAAATTTGAATCCTAGGTTTTTGACGTGAAAAGAAACCAAAAACCAACGATGGCGCCAAGACAAAAAATTATTGAAATACCGGATATAAGATCGCCATCTCCTGAACTAAATGCAGATATTTCTTCCGATGAAGAAGAAAATCCTCCGTCCTTTGAGTACTGCCTAATCGAAGATCCAGTAACTACTTTCGTCAGGGAACACGTCAGCACAGGAGAAGTGAAATTTCTTATAAGATATGAAAATATAGATACGGATGAAACTGTCTTTTCTGATATACCAGTTGGATGTACAGTTCAACAACTGGTGGACAGGGTAAAAAAACTTTTCTTTATTTTGCTTTACTATTAAAAGTATTGGATTCAAATTTGACCTCAAAATTCAATTTCTTCACTTTAATACTCAATGAAACTATTAAATCTTGAGATTGGAATTTGTACCCAAAATCGTTAAACTAAAACGAAATTAATGCATTAAAATCTAATTTTCTTTTTTTCTTTTAATTAGCTCAATTTATGTTTATCACCCTGGGCCAGATTGAATGTTTTTGTCACAACCGAACCACAAGATGGTATAAATTACGTGGTTGAAGTCAGAAACAGTGAACACATCGTAAGAATTTTTTTTCTTCACAAAATAATTGTATTCCAAATGATAATCTTAATCTATTCTAAATCCGTAAATCAAATTTCTTACAGATCACACCGGATAATATAGAATCTCCGCGCAATTCCGTAAGCAATTATATCCCTCATAATTTAAAATTATATTTCGTTTCGAAATTAGATTTATCTTGGAATCTGAATTAATCTTGTATTTCTCGATAGGATGTTAGAGAAACGTCAGAATTGCCAGCATCGTCAGAATCGCCAGCACCGACCAATAATAATGACGTCACAGAATATGTAAGAAAGATTGCTTAAATTTTGATCTACTGATTTTATTAAATATTAGTATTTTTCTTTCATTACATGACTATAATTTGTATAGGCGGAAGAAATGCCAACGTCGTCGGGAAATCCTTTCAATGAAGTGTCTGAACCATGGACTCAAGAACGAATTCTTTCGGTACTCACTGTAAGGACTTTATTTAACAATTAAAATTCACTCAGAAGTTTAAAAATTAATAAAAATTTTTCAGAGAGCGCTGATAGAAGTAGGTAACTCATCAAAGTATTCGCCAACAGCTAATTCAATACCACACAATACGCAAAACTGGACGCCAGTTACTGTAGTCGACCCAACAATTCTCCCATCTTCGGCACCATTTCAACAATCATCCAGTATTTTCTCACAGACATCACTAAGCTATTCGCCTGGACAATATCCGTCTGATATGTGGGAACACACTGCGTCTGTTTATATGCCTTCATCGTCAGAATATGCGCCTTCACTAGCGCTTACATCCTCAAATTATTCGTCTTCACTGCCGTCTACATCCTCTGATTATTCGTCTGCATCATCAGAATATTCACCTACATTTTCAGAATATTGGGCAAACCACAATACAGCTTTCGCTGCGGGACTAGTTTGGTCACCGACCAATTCGTTACTACCGTCAACAATTCAGTCAAGAAATGAGTGGAATTGGCAACCTTGGTCGACAGAAGATTCGCATAGAACACAAGTTTATTCGGTTCCATCAACAGTGAATTCT
The DNA here is from genome assembly GCA_900474275.1 of Synergus japonicus. Taxonomy (NCBI): domain Eukaryota; kingdom Metazoa; phylum Arthropoda; class Insecta; order Hymenoptera; family Cynipidae; genus Synergus; species Synergus japonicus. Next base: position 4,347 of record UCOH01004428.1, on the reverse strand, counting down.
TCGTCGCCATTATATATATATGCAACGCCACCATATACCCCTCCAACGCCAATGTATCCGGGTTCATCACCAGATTATATGAATTCACCGCCAAGGTATTTTTCGCATACATCACCAGTTTATACGCCTAGATTACCACCGTGTTTTCCGCCACCACGACGATATTCGGCAAATTACGACTTACTATATTCACCCACAACGCCAGAATTTTCGCTTAACTTTGGGCCAAGGTATTTGCCCACATTGCCAGATTATTCACCAATATATAGGTCAAAATCACCAATTTATACGTCAGGACCACTGACTGACTCGCCAGCCTCGCCTGATAATCCCAGAGACCGAGGAGAGGAACTGGTAAGAATCTAATTTAAATAGTTATTCAACTATACTCACTCAATGTAAATTTATAATTAAAATCACTTTTTTTAACAGACACCAGACTATATGCCAGATTCTCCAACCTATTCGCCGCATTCATTACGAAGTTTGACACCAGAATCTCTTGATAATTCTTTCGATAGAGGAACGGCAATTGAGGTAATTCAGAGTAATTTTTAAGTAATTTTAGTAATCCTGTAATTTTAGTTGAGAAAAGGTTGAAAGAAGATTTTTATTTAAAATTGTTTTGAGAATTAAAAAAGGGTTTTTTATTTTATAATTTTTTTTTTACATCTTTAAAGTATAAATAGAAAATTATTTTTTCTAGGCCAAGCAAGAAGTTGAATTCAGTTCATCAGAAGACGATCTGGATGATACCTTGACCACGGATTCGCCTTATTCACTAGAAAATTCTAATGACAAAGAAGAGGTATAATATATTAAAAATAATATTACTTGAGTCAGAAAAATAGCTAGTATCAAAACCGCTAGTGTTACCTCAACAATTTTTAAATTCAGAGACGAGAAAATCCCCTTTTTGTTTTTAAAAAAGTTATAATTTTGCATAAGTATGCTTTTAAGTTTTTCAAAATATAAATGAAGCATTATTTTCTTCAGGCCAAGAAAGAATGCAATCGAGTAGAGAGGAAGGCGGCAATTACGATAAAATTCGATTATCAAACAGAGGTAAGGAATATTCTATTTATTAAGAAAAAGTCTTCAAACTTTTTAAATTCAGTGTTAATGAAATATTTTAATAAATGGTTTTTTTTCTCAAATAGGATGATATTTTCTAGTAATCTTGTAATTTTAGTAATTAACTGGGTTGAAAGAGGGAGATTTTTATTTTAAATTGTTTTGAGAATTAAAGAAAGTAGTTTTTTTATAATTCTTTTTTTAAGTCTGTAAAGTATAAATAGAAAATTATTTTTTTAGGACAATCAACAAAATCAAATGCATCATCCAGAAGTGAAAATGGAAATTAAGCTCGAATTTGATCAGCTTGTGAAGGTAAATAATATTTTATTTATTAAAAAAAAGTCTTCAAACCTTTTTTGAAATTCAGTGTGTTAATGAGATATTCTAATAAATGTTCTTTTTTTTAAACAGAATGTTAGTTTGGACGTGAATTCGCCTCCTGGATTCTCTTCCAGAGAAGAGGTATAATATATTACAAATAATATTACTTAAGGGCATGTGATACTTTACTATAAGAGCAAATTAGTTATACCAATTATACATTCATAATAATAAATATTTTTAGTAAATAAGAGTCAATAAACCTTCGCCTCTTATAGATTAAGGTTTATTGACTCTTTTTAGCTAAACATATTTATTATAATGAATGTATAATTGGTATAACTAATTTGCTTTTATGGTAAAGTATTACATGCCCTTAAGTCAGAAAAATAGCTAGTATTTTTTTAAAAAAAAGTTCTATTTTTGCTTAAGTACACTTTTAAATTTTTCAAAATATAAATAAAGGATTATTTTTTGCAGATCAAGCATGAATTGAATAAAGTAGTATTGAAGACGGAAATTAAGAGAAAATACGATAGGGTAACAGAGGTAAACAATATTTTATTCATTAAAACTTATTTTTTTCTTTCTTTGTTTTTTTTAATTCAGTGTTAATGAAATATTGTAATTAATTTTTTTTCTAAACAGGATGATACTTCGGCCGAGGATACGTCCCTTCTACTCAATAATTCTTTCGAAGAAAAAAGAAGGAGAGGAGAATCGGAACTTTACTTAAAATAGTATTACTTAATTTAAGAAAATACTCTGGCGAATAGCTAGTATCAAAGTTGTTATTGTTACCTTAATAATTTTTAAGAAGAAAGACGAAAAGTTCGTTAAGAATATGACAAAAAAATGTCTACACTTTTATTTTATTTTAAGATACAAATCTGTGGTAATAATGATTCAGGGATTAATATTAAATTGTTTATATACAATAAGAAAATAACAAAGTGACCAAATATTTAAATAATTAAACGAGATTGTATAATTTAATAGTTTTTAAGAAAAAACTAAGAGCCTTAGCATGACTATATACGTTTTGTAATTTCGTAACTGAATCGACAGTATTATTACCATTATTGTATTGGTATCTCTATATGTTTGATAAAGAAGACTATTTCCATTAAACAATATTTATTTATTCTCAACTTCCTAAACTCGAATAAAAAGTGAAATTAATTTATAACATTTTAAAAATTAATTAAACAATTAATTAATTTTAATAATAATAAATTGATTTTAATTTTGATATATTAGTTTTCGAATGGAATGCGGAAAAATTGGTTTGGAAAAATTTTGTATTTTCATACAATAATTTTTTTATTGTAAACGTTCTGCACTAAACAAAATATATAAAATTTTTTGTACACAATTGTTATAATGACATTATAATTATCTATGCCATTTGATAAAGTCTTTCAAATGCGTTGGTATATTTTCTAAATTACACTGAATTCCATGTTTACAAATTGCTTGTGCAGCAAGGTACTTCAAACTCAAACAGTTCATAAAATTAATGTTAATCAATGATGTTTCGACTAACTGCTTGACTGATGTATTGTCATATATCTCTAGTGAGTCAAAATGAAATCCACAGTCCAAAAACAGTTGCACTAGCTGTAAAAATAAGAGCAAACTATATAATAATTGCAGTAATTAGCATTAAGAGAAAATTTAGTTTCATCAACATCAGGTGTGCAATAATAAATATTTGTTAAAAAATTTACCTCCGGTTAATGACTACATATATTATAAATATATAAATATCATTGGATTTGTAAATTATTGTATATAAAATTAAAAATATATTATTTTAAAAAGTTTAATTAAATAAAAATATTTAATAATTTTAAATTAAAAAGTGATAACAATTCAAATTCCATGAAAAATTAAAAATGCACATAAAAACCTTGAAAATCATTAATCTCTTGAAATTCATGTTAAAATTAGTGAAAATCGCTAAAAATTTCTATAAAAACCTCTTGAAATTCCTTCATATTCTAGTTAAAAATCGATTAATTCTACAGAAGGAAAAGCTTCTAAGTGTAATATTTGTTGAGTAAAACGAAGAAATCGAATTTTTAGATTAGAACTTGTCTCCAACACCCTTAAAAAAATATATGACATTTCTTTTTTCGAATTTTTGGGCCACCTTAATGAACACTATAATATTCTTTGTAGTTTATAAATATTTAAAAATAGTATTTATGTCTGTTTCCTATTTATAGAATTATAGATGTGATTTTATATAAAATCCTCCTATTCTATGTTTAAAAATAAATGTCTAATTTCCAAGTCAAAAATTTGTTCTTTTCGTTTTTCGAAGCCTAATAACGTACTACAAACTTTATATGAGAGGCTGAAAGTAAAAAGTGGATAAAAATATTTCGTCCAAAAAATAGAAACCGAAAGGTACAGAAACCGTTTTTTTTTTCATTTACTAATGCCATTTTAGGTGTAAAAAAAAAATAATAAACAAAGCATTCTACATAATTTCAAGTCAAAGAATTTTAAAATCAGAAGTATGCAAAATAAATTAGAATTTTTATTCTTTGAATTATAAGACCTTGTAATACCTTATCTAATTTCAGGAACCTCAATAAGTTTCATATAAAATTCCTTTAAATTTCGTAAAATTTTTTAAAATTACTTAAAATCTCATGAAATCTAGTTAAAGACTTCAAAATCCCATGAAATTCCCATAAAATTTCGTAAAATCCCTTAAAATTACTTAAAGTTTTACAAAATATCGTCAAATTCTTTTTTATTATTCTTTTAAATTATCTGACAAACGAAGTTTGTTATAATTATAATGGTTTATTTTATAATTGATAAAAATACTTCGTATATATATATATATAAGCTTTTTTATATAAGCTTTTCAATGACAACAGGTTGCAAAATTACAAATAGAACTTATTATATATATATATATATATATATATA
>UCOH01004427.1:0-53952 GCA_900474275.1 Synergus japonicus | reverse complement strand
TATATATATATATATATATATATATATATATTCTAGAGAGAAAAAAATAAATTAAAAAACCGAAGGTGGAATATTTATCACCTAAAAATTACGTGTGTGTGTTTATATGCTTTTAATTGCTTCATCTTTTGAAAAACTTGTAAGCGTGCACAAATGAACGTCATATAAATGTACATTTATACATATATATCTATATGGCTATGTGAGGCAGTAAATGCGCATCCTGTACTTGTTTCTCGTTTTTAAATATCACTATACTACTTTTCAGCAACGGGCACATATTCAAATCCTTTGCAAGGATGTACATCCTTTATACGAAACTATGTATGACAATTTTCCACACTTTAATATACCTCCAGACTGATAGTATATCTCTTGTCAGGTTTTATCATTTTCAACTGAAATTTCACTATCTAATAGGGGTCAATCATGTTATTTTCTCATTTTCCCAGTTTACAATTTTTACATGAAAATTTCGAAATTAACAAGAGGCCAAAGGTGTTGACATCTATACATGTGGATTAAAACTAATTAAGCAATTAAAACTAATAAACTAATACGAACATAAAAATGGGAAAATTACATATTTGAACGTCTCTGGGTCCATTACTTTTCCTATACAAGAAAATTGAATTATAATATATAGAGTAGAGCTAATATGCATTCACTTACGATACTCCTAATCACATTTATATACTATAGTGCATATACGTAGAAGCCTCTCTTGGACATACATATGTATTATATGCACTGACATTCTCTTTAATTGTCCTTGATTAAGAGGGTGGTGATGCTACTTGCGCTATCAGGAAGGTTCATGTTAATTGCATCAATTAAACCTTCATCTCAAAAGGGAAAGTGCCACGGTTGCTCACTAACGTAATATTAAATGCGGATATACAGTCTCCTCATTTAATTGGGCCTAATTTACTAAATTTGATTCGATTATCCATGCATGCAGCACACTGCAGCAGCTGTATAATTTAGTTTATTCAGCAGTGGTTTGAATATACTTTGTGAAGAGCAATGTATTATCCAAATAGGATTTATGTCACATATCACATATTATATTTTGCATAAACTCTCTGCAACCGCAACGTGTCTTCTATATTTTATAGAAAACGATATAAAGTCTTCTGATTTCATTTCGGTGCTGCATTAATATTCAAAAAAATATCTAAATTAAGGGCATGCGATACTTTACCACAAGAGCTAATTAGTTATACCAATTATACATTCATAATAATAGATATTTTTAGCATGAAGTCTACATGAGATGAAGGTTTATTGACTCTTATTTACTAAAAATATTTATTATTATGAATGTATAATTGGTATAACTTATTTGTTCTTATGGTAAAGTATCACATGCCCTTAATTGAACATACACACAAAAAAATACCTAGTTAAGTTAACTAGAATTTTGGGTTAAATATACCCTAACTATTTTTTCTGGTTAAAATAACCAGAATTCTGGTTGATTTAACTAGCATTCTAGTTATTTTAACCAGCGTCCTAGTTATTTTAACTAGCAATTCTTATTAAAATAATCAAAATTCTGGTTATTTTAACCAGAAAAAATAGTTAGGGTATATTTAACCCAAAATTCTAGTTAACTTAACTAGGCATTTTTTTGTGTGTAATCATTTTTAAAGGAATTATTTTCAGATGCTTCTATCGTGCTTTTGATCTAATTAAAAGTTTACGTAAAACTTGTATAGTTAAATAAATAAAAAAATAAAAATTGTGTGTGAAGAAATGTGTCGAGATTATTAAAGTACTGTACAGACAAATGTAGGAGTGGCTTTGTAAAATATACAAAAAAAAAAAGTAGAAACGACGCTGTAAAAAAAGGGAGTGTGAACGTTTTTTGATCTTCAAAGAAATGTACAATTATTCACACTGTTCGAACCACTTGGTTGTCAACTCAGCAGTCGTTTTCCTCAGTTTTACTCCCTTTTGCTTTATTTTTCGAATCCGTGCTTCTGATATCAACGACACATTTTATGCCCCAACCAATTTCAAAAACGTCAACGAGGGTTTTATCATTTCACTGTTAACTGCAAATGATTAGGACATATCCGACCTCATATTTTCATTATTCCCTTTTCGTTAGTAATTTCCATCTCTATCAAAGTTTAATCAAGCATATTTCAATTTCAATGTAAATTTTTATGTTATATACTAATAACGAAATTTGCATTAAACCGGGAATTACTTTGTCATACAATACATTGTAAAAATAATTATTGATGGTCATATATATCAATTGCAGGGATTGATGAGCGATATCTTTTAATGGGATATTGTTAATCGTATACATAACCAGGTTCAATATCGCTTGGAAAATTATGACATGCGATAAATAATGTAATTTTTGTCGCCACCATCATTTTCATTCCTGAAATATAAAGAGTAAAATAAAGAGTAAATCATCCCTTTTATTAGATCAAAAAATATTCAAAATATTGATACATATAATGCTGAAATTACTTTTTTAAAATAGTATCTCTCTCAGCATATCGAATTGATTTGGATATTTGAGGGTTCCTACATTTTCTGGAAAATACTGTAAATCCGGAAAAGCTTAGCTTCCCAAGCCAAAATTATACTAATCGAGCCTCATTAACGTAATGAAAATGCGACTAAATATATAAGCGTAAATCACGAACGGTTACACCCATCCGAATACTATTTGTGCTCGAAGGTGCATAAAAAGTTCGTTATCGCGCTTAATAATCCCAAATATAACTCGCAGCTACTACCGACGATCAAAACTGTCTAATATAAAAGATTAAATTTAAATATTTAAATGAAAAAGGTCTAATAGTTTTAGAAAAACATATATTTATTATTGCGAGTGTAAAATTGGGAGAACTAAATTTTTTCTTATGATAATTTCCACATGCCCTTAAGAGAAATGAAGTGACTTGTCCAAAAGTGGTATTAATTTATATTTCAGATTCTAACGGTAGCGGAAGAGGCGGAAACCGTGGAAGTGCAGGAGGGGGCGGCAACGATGGAAGCGAACGAAGAATGGTGGACATTACGAGGGATAAGCCGATTAAAGTTGCCGTTAGAGTACAAGTTCCCGTTCGTGATCATCCAAAGGTAAGAAATGTCGGGAAAATGGATTTAAGAAGCTACGCGTACTCTCTTTAATATAAAGTTTTGCGACATCAATAGGTCTATTTAGAGGAAACTCGCAGAATAAATAACGATAAACTACCCTACACCCAGGTGTGACAGACGAAATTAAATTGAAGGAGCCAATTTTTTCTATTCGAACTGTAGTTAATTTCGAAAGTGTTTTTAAATGAAAGTGGAGGTCGTCTTTTTATTAGTTTATTTTTACGAGTAACTGCCCTTTTTAAAAACTGTCGTAAAACTTTTTATTTTTACATCTAAACTTCTGCCAGTTAATACCTTTGTAATCTATTTAATATATAGATTTTATCTTTAATTAATTCTTCATAGAGATTGAAAATATAATTTTTATCCGAATTAATGATTTCGATCGAATGAATAATTTTTTAATTTGAAATATATTCCTTATAAATATAAATATATTCCTTATATAAGTATGCGTAGATTCCGGGAAAGGTTTTACAAAGAATACATTGCCTGTGTTGAAATTATATTTCACGATTAAAATTCACATTTACATTTCAGATTTTATGTTTTGCTATAGTTTACATTTTAAGTGGTTGATCAATTTAGAGAAGCGAATAGGTTGTTAAGTAAATATTTCCTGACCAAACAAGTAATATAATTAAACATTCGGATGAAAGAGATGTTAAATTTTGAAGTAATTAAATTCTTTATGCTTTAAAATTCAAACTTTTTCAATATAAACGGTTTTTTAAAAATGTAAAATGGTAAAATTGGAACATCTGAGGAAAGAATATGCTAGATGCTGTTCTATAAAAGATTTGATTTTATTCTAAAAGTTTGATTCGAATTCCTTGTAGTTTAACTTCGTGGGGAAGCTCCTGGGACCAAAAGGAAATTCCCTGAAGCGATTGCAAGAAGACACGATGTGTAAAATGGCAGTGCTTGGACGTGGATCCATGAAAGATCGACAGAAGGTGAGAAACAGAGAGAATCTCCCATTGCACCTTCGAATTCTTGATAAGCACAAAAGGCCTCAATTATTCATGGAATCAAGGAGTAACGTGGAAATTCAATATTTACAAGTATATGTATAGATTCATTATCTTCCAACTACATTCCTTCAAAATTCTAATAATTTTTGGCCCTAGAATTTAAAGCTATGTGCAACAGATTGGATTCAAACACTTTTTCTTATTTATTATTATTTTTTTTTTCATTTACTGGATTAAGAATATTAAACAAGAAGTTCCCAAAATTACTCTATTTATTTTTATTTTTAAATATATAATTATAGGAAGAAGAACTTCGAGTAAGCGGCGACCCAAAATTTTCACACCTAATGGAAGATCTGCACGTTGAGATTTCGGCATATGCAACCCCTGCAGAAGCTCACGCGAGAATTGCTTATGCCTTGGCCGAAGTTCGTCGATTTTTAGTACCGGTAAGAGCAATATTAAATATATCAGTTGTTAAAAAAAAGTTGGAAAATTTCCAGCAGCTCTTAAGAATCAGTATGAACGTATTCACTTTTCAATTTTGTTACAGTCCAAGTTGTAGAATTACTGGAAAATCTCTATGACCACCTGGGTCACTTATTCGCTTTCAACCCATTTTATTACTTGACAATTCACATGTAACGATTTTTTTCTGAAGCCTCATTTTTCCGTCCTATAAAAAGACCTATTTCAGTAAAAGCTTAAGCACTCGGTTAGAGTAAAGCTCACGCTCAATGCGTCTATCAAGTCTTTTTCATTTACGGTTGTTCGTAAAAGGAAATTTCTCTTCACGGTTTTCTGAAGCCTTCCAGTTTGCCGGGAGTACGTGTCTACTCATAGAAACACGATTTTAAATAGTAAACATTTCTTTACTTTATAATACGATTGGAGGAAAAACATTTTCTCCTCTCGACGATGCTTAAATAAACAATCTTGATTAATCAAACTGATACAAGGAAGGTCTTTGCGTCTCTCTTGAAATATTGAAAGCAATAAGAAAAGGGTATAAGCATTGAATAAAACGTTTAATTACGTTCAATTTTTTTTTTAAATGTTCCCTCGAAGATAATTAAACTGTCTTTTTCTAGGATTACAATGACGACATCAGACAAGAACAGATGTGGGAGATGCAGATCTTGAATACCCAGAATCGTGAGGGATCGCAGGCTGTAGAGGCTCCATTAAGTCCAGCATCGAGTTTGGATGCTGCAAGTTCGCCAACCGCAGCGACTACAGCAAACTCAATAGACGGACAAGACGATGCTCCTAGTCGACCAACACCGTCACCACCACATCCGGCAACACTTAAGACCCAAGGCACGGTACTTCAAGCCGTAACTTCCACGCTAGGTGAGCATTATTATCACGTAACGACATAAATCCACATTAATACGACTAGACAATCCTATATTGCTTAGAACATTGATACTTATATGTACATATCAAAGTCTTATGTATTATGGAAGAGGTAGTCTGAAAATCTTTTTGAGAATACTCTTTCAAAATCTAATCCTTGTAAAGGTTTAAAATCGTCGCAAAAATCATTGTAAAGGATTCTACAGGATTTTATGGATTCTACATCAACCAAACGTTTTCCGATTTCCTGAAATATAGTTTCCAGAGTAGAGATTACAGAAATAGAAATTATATAGAGATTATATAAAATATGAATCTTAATTGATGAAAGATACGCTTTGTGCCTGTTGCCAGGTGGACGAAAGCGGCCTTTGCTTCCAGGTGGTAGACTCGCGATGTCACCTACAAAAAGAACCGTCATGTCTCTTCTAGCTCGTGCTCGTGCAGCTCAGAACAAAGAACCACTTCAAACAACAGCTTCCATCATTGCAACGACTCATCCCCAGCCAACGGCGCCTCTGATACAAGCTACCCTCCAGCTACCAACTGGAGGCCTACAACCTGGAACTCAAAGTCCACAAGTAGCTAACGTTGGTAGTGCCCAAGTCTCGCAATTGCAACTTGCAGCTCAGTCGATGCCTCAACACACTCAACATCAAGTTTTAGCCCCGGCAATTCATGGGTTGCTGCATGCACAGTGAGTATTTAAATAAAGCTCCTCACTGAAAGATGTTTAGCTTTTGCAGAATACTTTTCTAAAACAAATAAATAAATGTGAATTTATAAGACATGTTAAAATTAAATAATCGGGATCAAGTTAGTAGATGCAATGTTTAAATAAATTATAAAACGACAGAGAAACATTATCTCCTATATATGATTGAAAGAAAGTAAAAATTACTATAGCTTCTATTTCAGATACATAAATTTCGATCTCTTTTCATTGGCACAATTCTTAATTCAAATATGTAATAAAAACTCACAACTTAAAAAAAACATACTAATAAGGTACGCAAATGAAGAAAGATAGAAACTGGAAGGTATATTTTATTTTAGTTTCAGAATTCCTAATTCAAGAAACAAAGATGATAAATCTATTTAAAAAATGAATAATTAATTCCTCAGAGAGGAGCTCCTCTCATTTTTTCGTTTTATAATTTCATTCTACAGTGTCAGGCGTAATAAACACTTTTACATAAAGTATAACATTTCTACCAGTGAAGATTTTCAGATGAGTTCTTGATGATGCATATTCATTAGAAAGCACACTTCTAAAATTACTGTTTTAGGAGAGCTGCCGCCGGGGCAACAGTGGTTCCCATTCTTCGAGAGGACTTTATGACTGGAATAAACCAGCACCCAGTTCAAAATGTCCACATAGCGTGAAACGACGAATTCCTATACAAAATGAAATACTACTGAGAGTAGCTAATCAATTAAAAATTCTTGTATATGAGGACTTTCGTAATTGAACAACTTATGTTTACGTCTCCAAGTAAAAATTTTATTTTCATAGTTGTGAAATTTTTCATATTTTCGAGCATTTAATTCCGTAACCACAATTAAAATTACGTCAAGTTCCTCATCTATGGATTAATTTTCTTAGGGGCATTCAGATATGACAGAAATTCAATTTAATTTTTCTGGAAAAATATAAATCGCAGGAAAGCGGCGTACAATATATGAAAATTCATCAGATGAAATTTTGAGAGATAATATTTTGAATACCCCTAAGTACAACTTGTATAAAATATTCAAATTAAAATACGAATACCCTCATCGTTTTACTAATTTTTCAATGAAAACATATATATATATTCATCAAAAATGTTCAACAGTATTGAGGAAAAGCACTCATTTAGAAAAATTCCAGTATCTTTAATAAGTGCAAAAAAACATCGAGAGAATACCTAGTATAATATATTAATAAATATGTACTTATGAAATATGAATTATTATAGTAAGTGAAAGCTTATCTAATATAAGCTTGAAAAGTACATAACGTACTGTTTCATTCTAGATTGAACTAAAATACATATTTCGAAAAAACAGCCGTCACTTATCTAGTCGTTTTAAGAAATTACCTACGGAGATAATGTAATCTAAAAGGAAAAAGTATATTGAAGAGACTATTGAAAGGTGTATTCAGAAAACAATTGAATTCAATTTGAATCTTCGAAGTTCAAATTGGTGTTGGTTTTTTTCTGTGTTGGAAAGGATGTCAAGTTGTAGAAATTAATACCAATTGTATATTAAAAATTAACACGCACAGTGTTCTTCACGTTAAGAAACATTATTTATAAAAATAATACTCGCACGGACCAATTTATATTTTTTTTATGCACTTAATCTTGTAATTCAATTTTCTAGTTAATTTGAGCATTCTCAACAATATAGTATGAAACATATTATAAATTTGTAAAGACACTTTATACAATGTTTTATAAAATATTTTGTTGGCCTTTTCAAGTATTTTCATTTTCGTAAGTGGTATTACTCATATAAAGTTTTTAAATATAATTTAAATAGTTAATAACATAGTGCAGTATCGTAGAATAAATTCGTTTCGAGGAGCAACGAAAAAGTGGAGTTCTAAAAAGGAGACTCCGAATTAAACAATTTTAATTAAAAGATTAAATGAAAAAATGAAATACGCATTTAATTATAAGAATTTAAACACAGAAAATTTGGCCTATTTATAAGATATTCAGTTATGTAAGATAACTAAAATAATAAATTAACGAATATTATCCTATTTCCAAAGAAAATATATTTAACCCAACAACATGTTTCTGCGATATTGCAAGCTTTACCCTATGATAAATATTAATTAATTAGGCATAAAAATACTCTAATGTCATTTTATTTTTATATATTAAAATTAGTTTAGCTTGTTATGCGATATAAATTCATTTGAAACGAAAATAACATTGTACAGAAGTTTCTTTTTCCGTACAAAAATGAAAATATAAATAATCATTTTCTAATATTTTTTACATTCATAATTCAAGCGGTACAACATAATTAAAATGCCCGAAAACTTAAATTGCTAAAATTTTATGTTATCTTGTTTTCATTATTTTGAAATTTTTTTTCATGACTTTATTTAAAATGATTAATTTTTACTCTGAAAGTACTGAAAATACCAACTAATAATCCGCCATTAGTCATGCCGTCTGATATAAAAAGTACTTTTAAAAACCGCTCAAGATATATTTATTTACAAATTTAAAAACAAGCAGAATTAAGAAATTAAAAATATACTTCTGTTATAAAATATGATTAAAGGCCAATGGCGGATTAAAAAATATAAAAATAATTTTAATCTAAAAAATATGTGAATATTATTTATAACTATGCTGTATTTTTGGAAAGTATTAGCCTTATACACTGAACAAAAATTCAGTCGTGTACTGGAAAATCCCTTTCACTGTTATCGGAGTTAACTTTAAATTAAAAATATGTATGTAGCAAATTAAAAATAAATCATATTATAAATACAATATAAACACTGTTTATGACTTATAAATATTAGAAACAATGTTAGTGAATTAGTGTAAAATAATGATGTTGCATAAATTAAAATGTCGATCGATTTCCTGTAATAAATAAGAAAAGTTAAGACGCGCCCACATACCTGGTAATAATTTTGTTATTAAAATTTAAAAATTGTGTTTATACGTCTAACTGAAATATCTCGTAGGTATTTTAATTTTACCAATAACATACCAAGTAGTTATTATACCGATGCATCTAATTTGCTGCATGCATACATATCGAATTAGTATTAATTTTAGCATAGAAATAAATGTTTATAGACATTAGAAAAAAATGTGCCATTCTAGTTAATTCTTAATTTAAATCTAACTTCTTATAATTAAAAAATGTTTATATGACCTGTAAGCTACGTACAAATCACATATTCTCTTGTTATACTATTGCAACACTGAACTGTGCGACATACCTAAAACTTCTTTAATGGTGCAAATACATCTTACGCTGTAGAATGTACCAAATTGTAAAACAAGATTCAATCTTGAAGTGGTTTACATAAAATATAGATATATACGTAATTCATTCCTAATACGAACGAATTACATTATGAAAGATGAAAGTGATTTTTTTATTAGTAAGCCCTGGTCCAATGTCCTTCATTTCCAATTATTTAGGTAAACTTATTTTTTAGTATTCAAAATAAAATATCTTTTAGTAGATATGAAAATGAAATATAAATGATCTATAAATGAAATACATAATGTGTTGTTACATTGCTTTTTAGAGATTTTTAGATGTTGAAGTTAATAAATAAAAGAGTGCTAAAAGATTTAAGTCGTATTTCAAATTTTTATTATAAATTATAATATAATCTTAAATACCGAATATCAACGCTGCATTGCTCTCACTTGTTCAGTAACTTCCTCCAGTTTCGCAGAACTTCGATCAATAGCCTCCAGCTGATATTCAAAATGAGTCATTATGAGGGCCATTTTTTGTAAATTATTTGTCGAGTTCTCTAGGCCGTGTTCTTGTTGAGTGAAATTTTTCACTGAATGCATCAAAATCTGAAAGATGTACCTAATTTAATAACAGTTACAGTTGCTGTCAAAAGTAATTTTATACATAAATTTTAAGACTTTAAATCTTTAAAAACATCTTAATTTTAAAATAGAAGGAAATTGATGCAAAATTAGTAGTATCCTTTGAAGACAAACAAATGCAATACTAAATTGCAAATATCTTTTATTTTGAAAATTCAGAATGCGAAACATTGATATTTATAACAATGTGAATGAAACAAATTGATTTAAACGCAATAAGTAAAAAAATACTCACTTCACTGCTTCTTGAGCCTCTTTGGATTTGCCTTGCTAAAGATGCAATGTTATTCACATTGACCTGCACTCTATCTGCTAATCGCATTTTTGATTCGACAAATAAACTACGGGCACTCGTACTTGAAGCAGAAGCCATATCGTATGAATATTCTGTAAATATATGTATTTATATATTTAATATATGTACTGAAAATAAGAAAAAATTATTATCATGTCACACATGAAATTTAAATTATTCCAAACTTTTACTTACAATAATAATCACAGAATGTTTTCCATTCGTTTATTTATTACTTAAGCTAAAATATGTAAATGAAACATTATTTATATAATTGTTAGAAATGTAAATAATGTCACTGACAAGAAAGTGACAGTTTGATGCACGTGAATTGTGAACTGTCACTCTGAAACTGAGTGACTGAGCATGCGTATGGCTTGGACCTAAAGGACGTTTTTCAAACTTGTCCACAAATACTCAATTTCATTGGGTCAAACGATTCTCACAGTACATACAAGGAAAAAATCAATTCTAGTGGTAAACTTAAATAACTCAATACATATATGTAATTAACTTTCATTCGTTAAAAAATCGTTAATCTATCATAAAATTACTCTCTGTAAAGAAATACACCAGAACCTAATATCTTGCAAATCATATAATTTGCTATTTATTGACGTTAGTTTACGCAACATTTATATTCCATTGTACATAATTTGTTATAATCGATCTTATAGTTCCTTATTATAAAATTAATAAAATATGTTTGCTAAATCGAAGAAAGCTGACAAAATTTCTCATTCAATTTGATCTTGATACTAAACGTACTAAAGTTTTTGAAAGAGAATAATAAATGAAAAAATGAATACAATAAATGCAAGAGAATAAATTCAATCGTAGAGGATGAGAATTTTGATGAGAAAAGTGATACTAGATTCGAAAAACTTTGGGATCCTTACAACTTTCTTTAAAAATTCAAATTTTCTAGTCGGTAAATTTCACTTACGTATGAGAAGGGGAAACATGTTTGAGGTATTTCCATAAAATTAAAATAAAAGATATAATTAAAAAAGAATAATAAGCGAACCAAGAATCATCAGGGATAGAGGATATCGTAGTGGCCTGGCCGATAGAGTAAATGAACTGATGGTGTAGCATTTTCGGGAAAATCGTGAGCTACAACCTCTGTTCCGGCACCTCGATCCATGTACCTTACTCGCACTCCTGTTCCAAGTGCTGTACTCATCGCGATTATATGAATGTGATCCGATTCTTTATACATTGGTTCTACTTCCTGGAAACGAGAAAAAAAGATTACATTTAATAAAATTTTTATTCAAGTTTTAATAATTTTCTAACATGAAATAAAATTGTAGGAACTTGTACGATTATCTGAGCATGTAAAAAGATAAATGAATCAATATAGACCTGATGACAAAATTCTTTAACGGTGCGATGTCCCTCTATGAAATGTTGATAAAATTCAGCCTCTCGTTGCAACTGACCAGAAGTTATTAACCTAAGATAGACGACAACATAATCCGAATAACCCTGTTCGTTGAAGAGTTTATGCAATTCATCATAACTCGCCTCTGTACCTCCACCAACTTTGTCGATTACGTCCATAAACTGTAACATAACAATAACTTTAATTTGCAAGAGTATAACAACAGCAATTTTCAAAAACTGTAAATATATTTAATATTCCTTACCGTATCATGGAAATCTTCAACTGTGAATTGAGGAAATCCTAATGCTACGAGATTGTCTTTACTCTTTAACGCAAGTTCTCTAAATTTTTCGTACTCCTCCTTATTACTGATCAACCTTTCAAGATAAGCATAACTGAATGCTCGAAAGAAGCAATTTCCATCTGGTCTTGTTCTTCGGAAAAATGAATATTTCTCTCCCAAAACCTTTGCCTTTGAAAGATATACTAGATCTTCTGCATATTCGTTTTCCAAAGCCTTTAAAGACTCTTTTTCGCCTACAAGAGCTATTGATTCTGATATCTAAAAAACGAAGTAAATATATTCTTATCAATTTATAAAGACATAAAAATGCTTCTAAATGAATCAACCGATAACACCACCAAAATTTCTATACAAAAAAATTAAGTTATTGCTTCCCAGTTATTGACGTCTCAACTTCAAGTTATATGACCTCTAGCCTTCAATATTGTCTACTCTAAATAAAAATAGTGGCTTTAAGAATGAAAAAATGTTTCAATAATCCGTATTAAAATAAACTCTCATCTTTCGTTTTAAACCATAAAGGACAAAACATCGTTCTCAAGTTTTTAGAGCAAGCGTATTATATCGTATAGGTGAATTTTAACCTAAAAATTATATTGAACTGAGAGAAAATTTTTTCAAGACCAAATTAAACCTAATATAGATATTTAACTAGGAAAAGAGAATTATTTAATAATAAAAAATTGTGTTATTAACCTCTTTTTCAATACGTCTCTGTTGTTGAAGAATGAGCTCATCTTGGTTGACTTCTGTAAATATAAATTAGAGATTACAAACTGATTTGGAGAAAATAGAAATCAGGTATAGTAAAGTGTAAAAACCTGTATTTTCTGCTGGTATTTGATTGAGCGGTTTCTCTTCCATATTTCGAGTGAATTTTTACAAATTTCGAAGCCACTGTCAAATAACCGACTGAACGGAAAACAAAAACCCAAAAAACCAATTCATGAAGAGGTTGGCATGAATGATTAGCAAAGTAAGATTGGTACCAGTGTTCCCAATTCATGCCCCTTACTCAACTGCGCATGCAACGCACTCGGCATTTGACTCGTTATAATTTGCGCGCAGTTTAAAATGCTAAAAAATGTTTTTTTATTCTTTATTATAAATAATGTATTTTAACTTATAAAAATGTCCATTAGATCGAAATTCACGAATCATAAAAAAAAAGAAAAATTTAGATGCCATTATTTATAAGACGATAAAAATAATATTTATAGCATTTTAAACTGCGTGCGAATTGTAACCAATCAAGGGCCGAGTGCTACGCATGCGCAGTTGAGTAAGGGGCACGAATTGGGAAAACTGGTTGGTACTGAATTAAAAAAAAAAGCAAAATGGCGGTTAATTCAAATATACATTATCAACATTAATTTAGATTTTCTTTATTTTTCGAATCTACTTGATAAAATAAAAGAAATTGAGACCACAAATTAAGTCAAAATAAGAGATTTAACCTGTTCTAAATTATGTTAAGTAAAATTTGTGCAGTTTTTATATTCTCATCAGAGAGAATGTATTATTTATAGTAGAGATGACTATAGAATAACTTATCTCTAGTTATAGTTAATATTTAATTGATTCGAAAGGAGCTTTGAGGAGTTTATTAGATTTTAATTAAATCTAAATTTCTAGTCTACTCACTTAGCAATTGACTTTTAGAAAATAGTCAATTTAAAATGGAAGAAATAAGTGTGATCAAGATTGAAGAAACAAATTTGTAGTTTTTCTTTATAAGTATATTTGAAAAAAAATCAATTTATTCATTTTCTTCGGAACGCAGACGAGCGTTTGGATTTGTTATGCGGATGGAAAGTTGTTGGGCTCGTTCCACAATAGTCTTTCGTTTTTTGCTGCTGACACCGTGTGCGATTTCAGCGCAGAATTTCCTGTTTTGCATCATAAGAACCTCCAATTCCTATGAAACATATATATTATACATTATTATTGAGCTAATGTAAAATTACGAAGAATCTGATAAAATCTACATGTCTACTGTTACATGTATTTTTAAAAGCTTTATTTAATAAATGTTATATCAAAATTATATTATATTATATATTATTGAATTCTAAAATAGTTAACAAAATACAAATAAAAAAAATTGTGACCTAATTTATATGGTTGGAGTATTTAATTAATGTAATACATACCCTGACATTGTGGACGAGAACTTTTCTGAAACCAGTTGGAAGCATATGACGGGTTTTCTTGTTGCTCCCGTAACCAATGTTGGGCATCAGGTATTGTCCCTTGAAGCGCCTTCTGACTCTGTTGTCAATACCCTTAGGCTTACGCCAGTTTCGCTAAAAAAGATAATAAAAGTATGTGTTTTAATTACAATAATTTTAACTAAGTTAACTTTATACAACTAAAGATCCTCTAATTATTTCATTTTCAATCCATTAAATTTTGAACATGATATTTCAATGTTTAAATAACAATCTTATTGTTTTTCTCAGTGAAAAATAATGTATACAGCAATAATTAGATATACATTTTTTAACACTTTCAAACAAAAAATAAATTACTCTTTTAACTAAAAAGTAAGAAACATAAATGGTCTAGACGATGAAATTATTTTTCTTTATGTAAATACTTCTTAATATATAATGAGAGTCAAAGCCCATAAAACTTTAATAGTGACCGTGATAGTGATAATGCATTGATGAGAATTTGAGGTTATAGAGCAGTAGTAATGTTAAAATCTTTACCTTCAATTTATCATATCGGTCGCTTTGATGGCGAATAAACTTTTTCGTCCTCTTCTTGACGATAGTCGGTCTATATACTGGTCGAATCGACATATTGCTTCTGTTTAGAAAGCAACTGAAACATAAAATATCGAAAAATAAGTCATACAATATCTTTCCTGTCAGCACGACTTTGTTTGCACTTGCTCATGACGTCATCAGTCATCAGTGGATACTTTAAGTTTAAAATTACAAGTGAAATTATTCAAAATTTTAAGAAATATAGTATTAAAACAATAGATTAACAGTGCTTTAATTTTCTTATTGATATGTCATTAATATTTCCTCAAAGATTCCTTAAATAATTTTGGATTTTTGATTTTAACACATACCTCTTCAAGGAAAAATATATTGGAAAGACTTTTCCCCCACCCTTCCACAAATTTCTTTCCTCGCGGAAAGTTTGAAGATATTAACACTAGAGGGCTTTAAGCCAGATTCACAGATTGGTTTCACACGTGGTTTCACATTTGATACAAATGCGATTGGTCTCTTAATTACTTTTAATTTCGTTTACCAATCAGAAACGTTATCTTCATTAAAAGTTTTTTAAAGTTTAAATTTCTAACCTCGAAAGTCGTAGTTTCAACTTTACAAAAAAGTGAAATGAACAACAAATGTACATACAACAAAGTGAAATGAAAATCATAGAAACACTTGAAAAATCAAAATATTGTTTAATGTAATTTACAAATTTTGTAAAGGAATACTCTAATTTACTTTTATATTTCGTATGAAAATATAAATATAATGAACGTAATCAAGATAAAAAAAAATAAACATTCTCGCTTAAGTAAGGAAGAATTAGAAACTCTGAATAAAACAGTAAGTAAATTATTCTTAAAATTTGATATGAAAACAAATTTGCTAATTTAAAAAAAATGCTTTAATTGTTCCAGGATTTAATAGACAGAATTTTACAACTAGAAGCTCACAATTTTCAGTTAAAGCAAATCATTGCTAAAAACCTAAACAAGTCTGATCAAAAACCAAAAAAGATTTCTTCCACAAAGAGAAAATTTGATTTCTCAAAGTAAGTTTCAATTTACTTGGGTATAGCTTTAGAGAAAGGAAAAAATCAGCGTTATCAAATTAACTTGAAATACATTTCAGACACTCCAAAAGACATATACTCTTGAAATTTTACTATCTCGGATGGGACTATCAGGGATTTATGGAACAAGAGCATACGATTAATACTGTTGAGTACCACATTTTTGCAGCCTTAGTGAAAAGTTGCTGTATCGAGAGTAGAGAATCTTCGAATTATCATCGATGTGGTCGAACAGATAAAGGTGTCAGTGCCTTTTCACAAGTAATATCTATAGACATTCGCAGTCGATTAGATTCTGAGAATCAATCCAATTTGGATAAAGAACTTCCCTACTGTAAAATATTAAATAGAATTTTACCGAAAAATATTCGATGCATTGCTTGGTGTCCTGTACCAAATGACCTTTCTGCGAGGTTCGACTGCATGCGCCGAACTTACAAATATTTTTTTCCTAGGGGTAATTTGAATTTAGAAGTTATGAATACAGGGCTTAATTACTTGATAGGTAGTCATGATTTCAGAAACATTTGTAAGATGGATGTTGCTAATGGGGTTGTAAATTTTAATCGGACCATTGAAGAAGCTTCTGTCTGTTGTATTCAACAAGATAAAGAAGTACCCTCAGGTACCTACAACATCATCAATTGACTTTCATAGGTGTGCAAGCGACTCTCTGAGTTTTTAAAATTATCTAACTCGTTTGATTTCAGGATATGACATGTGTGAATTGACAATCAAAAGTCAAGCCTTTCTCTGGCATCAAATTCGATGTATAATGGGCGTTTTGTTGTTAATTGGTCGAGAGAAAGAAAAGCCTGAAGTTATTCTAGATCTCTTCGACGTGGAAAAATGCCCTAGAAAGCCGCAATACAACTTAGCTCATGAAGTACCACTGAATTTATTCCACTGTGAATTTGAAACCCTAAACTGGTTTATCGATAGGACAGAACTAGAAGATGTTGTAAGAAATTTACAAGAAGATTGGACCTTCAATAACATAAAGTAAGTTGATAAGTTTTCACTCGATAGTTTTTTAATCAAATAATACAATACTATATATTATACATTTCCAGGGCTACAATGATAAAAACAATGCTGATGAACTTACCAGATACATCCAACATGAATTTTCAAAGTGAATGCCTCCTTCGTGGAGTAGAATCGAAAACATATAAACCCTTAATGGAAAGATTGACATGTGGTCAGTATAAGGAATTAATTATGATTATGCGGTATATAGTTGATGCAATAACTAATATTTTTATTTTATATTTGTAGAAAGTCTGGAAGAAAAAATCAAACACTTCTCAAAGAAACAGAAAATAGAAGTGACACAAGCTGACATTAAAATATAAAATGTTGACACTTTTTACATTTTTGTTAAGATAAATGAAAACTTGTTCTAAAATAGATAAGCTTTATATTTTATAATATAAAAATGTATAAAATTTATTTATAATTAAATAAAAACTATCATGAATAAAAACACAGTCTGTAGATTACAATCCTACCAAAAAAGTCGGTACTCGTATGAAAAATTAATTTAAATACTTTAGCTGTTTTTCTCTCAGACAAACGAAATCTTTGTCTGGTGTTTGTGTCTTCTGGAAAGAAATCTTCTACGATGGAAAGATTTTTGGAGTCCGAACCAGCTTCGATGGAACATTGTTTTCCGGCGAAACCACCTTGGAATTCAATTTCTATCTCTGTTAAATCTACTTCCTCTTCAAAACTTATCAGGATCCATTGCGGTGTCCCCTATAATACATTATGTTTACATTTTTATGAGTAAAATTTAAAATATACATTTTTGTTGAGAAATTATGATGTCTTAAAAATATAAAAATGAAAGTAAAATAATTCCTTACAGAGTCGGAGTTCCAGCAAGTTTCATTTGACTCATCAAATAAATATTTTTTCCCAAATTCTTTTATGTTTTTGTTCAACACAGAACTAACCCTAAAATTTTAGAAACCAACATTAATACACGTTTTGTTATATATAAATCAATATTTATTTTTGATTAGTGAAAATTTAAATCCTAATTAATTCTTTGAAACTTACCGACATTCAAATTTTCTTTCTCTTAATACACAAGTCATATTTATATTTTAAATGAAATGATGACAGCTCCAAATATTAATCAACAAAATATCAGGGTTGTGCTCGCATAATACTCCACGTATTATACGTGGTTTTCTACGCGTATATTACGGTATCCTCGTGTTCTGAAAAATTCTCATATTATTCAATCCTCGTGTTCTGAAAAATTCTCATTGGTCCATAGAAACGGAAATGTGGATAAACATCTTCCGTCCTTCTTCAAACGTTAAAATACCATTGAATTGAAAGAGACATACATAGAAATTAACTTTCATTCTCTGCTTCGGCTCCGACTCCGGTTTCTCCGAATTGCTCAGAATTTCCGCCAAAACTCCGCAAAAGCTAAAAGGGCCAAAATAAAACGCGATAATCTGTAAGAATGGCTGATTTTGACGAAGATTTGTTTGATGCATTTGAAGAAACCACAGATAATACTCTTCCGATTATACCGCCAACGCGATCTGATTCGGATGAAGTAACAGAATTAAACGCAAGGTATTGTATTTTACAAGTGAATTCTATTATTCCTAACCTCAAACTTTCCAATTTTTGTTTCTAAATTTGAAATTTTTATTTTCATTTTTAGACTTTCAGACTCAACGCCAATAAAGAGAGAAATTGAAGATAATAATGCATCTAGCTCAGTTAAAAGGCAGAAAACGGAAGAGCATTTATTGGCAGACATCAAGTAAGTTATACTTCACTGTGTTTACAGTTTTGACAAATTGAATCCACTTATTAACAAAAGTTCATCTTCATTTGAATTACTTTCTTACCTGGAGATACTACGCGGTCCTTTCTTTTGGTTAATTTAATTTTACTGGAATTGTCAAACAATTTTTTTCATAATTCAAGTTTTTAATTGTATTACCATACAAGCAAATTTAGTTTATCCGGATTTTTTTCCATAATTTTTACTTTTACAAAAAAAAATAATAATGCTCAGACATTCGTATTTATCTTTTTTTTATGTCTGTTTATTATTATTTTTTTGAAAAAGTAAAAATTGTGGATAAAATCCGGGTAATCATGCCCTTAAGGTTACATATGTCGCAAATGCACGTGTGAAGCACTAATATATTATTTCTTCATGAATATTATTTTTATTATAAATAAAACCCTAGTTCTCAAAATAAAATAATAAGCCCAGAAGGCTTTAAATGTATTACCTTCAATTTTATATTAGGAAAAACTATACTTTAAATGTATTATTATATATTTTTTTAATTCGAGCTTGGACGAAATATCGACACGTATTACAATACATACGATTGATACACTTGAATCATGTACCCACGAAGTTGCAATACCTCCAGGACATGAATACGTTCCTCTGGAAAATGCAACAATCAAGCCGGCAAAAGAATACAAATTCGTTTTGGATCCTTTTCAAAAAGAAGCAATTCTCTGTATTGAAAATAATCAGTCTGTTCTAGTATCAGCTCACACTTCTGCTGGTAAAACCGTCGTGGCTGAGTACGTAAAATTTAAAATTTCTTAATTATGTGGAGTTTAAATGTCTTATGTCTCCCCTGTGTATTTTGACAATAATTGTCTGTTTTATAGGTATGCAATTGCTTGTTCTTTGAGGGATAAGCAAAGAGTAATATACACAACACCTATTAAAGCCCTAAGTAATCAAAAGTACAGAGAATTTTATGAAGAATTCAAAGATGTCGGACTGGTTACTGGAGATGTAACGATTAATCCAACAGCAAGCATTCTTATCATGACTACAGAGATTTTGAGAAATATGCTTTACAGAGGTTCAGAAGTAAGTTTTAAATTTATTATGACCTTTTAAACTTCCACTTGCAATAATTGCTTATAATTTACACATAATTTTAGGTGATGCGCGAAGTCGGTTGGGTAATCTTTGACGAAATCCACTACATGCGAGACAAGGAGAGAGGAGTTGTTTGGGAAGAAACACTCATTCTTCTTCCAGACAATGTACATTATGTCTTCCTTTCTGCTACAATTCCAAACGCTCGGCAGTTTGCCGAATGGGTCGCACATTTACATCATCAACCTTGCCATGTGGTTTACACAGATTACAGACCAACTCCTTTACAACATTACATATTCCCAGTCGGTGGTGATGGAATTCACTTGGTACGTATTTTCTTGAATGTTCCTGAAATCTAGGTACTAATTTTTAAATGTTAAATTATAAAACGTAATTATTACAGGTTGTAGATGAAACGGGTCAATTTAAAGAAGACAATTTTAACCGAGCAATGGCTTGTCTCCAAGGTGAAGCCGCAAAAGGAGACACTAAAGGACGCAAAGGTGGACTTAAGAAAACCAACGCTGGTCAATCGAATATTTTCAAAATGGTAAAAATGATCATGGAGAGGAATTTTGCCCCAGTGATTATTTTCAGTTTCTCTAAGAAAGATTGCGAGCTCTACGCGATGCAGTTGGCGAAATTGGATTTGAACACACTCGAGGAGAAGAAATTAGTCGATGAAGTATTCAACAATGCAATGGATGTTCTTAGCGAGGAGGATAGAAGGTTACCTCAGGTTGAGAATGTACTTCCTCTTTTAAGGCGTGGTATTGGAATTCACCACGGCGGACTTCTTCCGATTTTAAAAGAAACGGTTGAGATTTTATTCGGTGAGGGTTTAATCAAAGCACTTTTTGCTACTGAAACTTTCGCTATGGGTTTAAACATGCCTGCAAGAACTGTTCTCTTTACGGCTCCTCGAAAATTTGACGGAAAGGATTTTCGCTGGATCACCTCTGGAGAATATATCCAGATGTCTGGGCGAGCTGGAAGACGGGGTTTGGACGAAAAAGGAATTGTTATTCTCATGATTGACGAGCAGGTCAGCCCAAGTGTGGGGAAAGATATTGTGCAAGGAAAACCCGATCCTATTAACTCGGCTTTTCATCTTACTTACAATATGGTCTTAAACCTTTTAAGAGTGGAAGAAATTAATCCAGAGTATATGCTGGAAAGAAGTTTTTATCAGTTTCAAAATCAGGCCTGTATTCCTGATTTGTATAATAGTACGTATTACCATGTCAATTCTGTAAGTTTTTAATTATTTAATCGATTTAAATTTAAATATTAAATTATTAGAATTCTTAAAAGCTATAAAATACTTTTAAAATAAAAAATTCAATTAGTGCTTACAAATTTTCAGAGGTAAAAAAAGTGCAAGCAGAGTACAACGCGATAGTAATGGAGAAGTACGATTTAATTTCCTCGTATCACGATATACGAGAACAACTTGATAGACTTGGCACCGAATTTCGGACGTATTTGACGAAGCCAGAATATTTGTTACCGTTTTTACAACCTGGAAGGATGGTCAAGGTAAGCTATTCTAAAAAACTTCTTAAATTGTATAAAATTGAATTAATAATTATATACTATAATAATTTATCTCTAACTTCAGGTAAAGAATGAGAAAGACACATTCGAGTGGGGAATAATAGTGAACTTCAGAAAAAAAAATCCGAAAAATCCAAAGGAAGAGTCAGTGATCATCGTCGACATATTGCTCCACGTGTCGAAAGACTCAACCGATTTAGTTCCAATTCCATGTCAGGAAGGAGAGGATGGAGAAATAGAAGTTGTACCTGTCTTACACAAATTAATTTCTCAGATTAGTTCACTTAGGCTTTATTATCCAAATGACTTGAGGCCTGCTGATAACCGAAAAAGCGTATTGAAAACGATTCAGGAAGTGAAGAAAAGATTTCCTGACGGTCCGCCGCTCTTAAATCCTGTAATAGATATGAAAATCGATGACGCAAATTTTAAAAATATTATTAAAAGAATCGAAGTCTTGGAGGAAAGGTTATACGCTCATCCGATTCACAAAGATCCTCAATTGAATGAACTCTACGATGAATTCCTACATAAAGAAGAATTAGGTAAACAATTACAAGAAGCAACAGACGAATTAAAAAAGGCTAAATCTGTTCTGCAAATGGACGAACTTAAGTGTAGGAAAAGAGTTCTTCGAAGGATGGCGTATTGCACAGCTGCGGATGTTATTGAATTAAAGGGTCGTGTAGCCTGTGAATTAAATGGAGCCGATGAATTATTGATGACGGAAATGATGTTTAATGGACTTTTCAATGCTTTGAGTGTTCCCCAGATGGTGGCACTGATAAGCTGTTTCGTATGTGATGAGAAATCAAACGAAATGCCCAAGAGCACAGAAGAACTCAGTGGTCCACTGAGACAGATGCAAGATTTGGCTCGCAGAATAGCCAAAGTTTCCACAGAAGCGAACCTGTTATTGGACGAAGACTCGTACGTTGAGAGGTTTAAACCTTTCTTAATGGATGTACTTTATGCCTGGTGTAAGGGCGCAAGTTTTCTACAAATTTGCAAAATGACCGACATCTTCGAAGGTGAGAATATATAATTAACATGTTAGTAAAAATTATGTTTACAAAATTACAATACAATATTTTTAACTTCAGGTTCTATTATACGTTGCATGCGACGTTTGGAAGAAGTTCTCAGACAACTTTGTCAAGCGGCAAAGAATATCGGAAATACAGACTTGGAGAACAAATTTAGTGAAGCAATAAAACTTATAAAAAGGGATATAGTTTTCGCGGCGTCTTTGTATTTATAAATGAGGGACCATTAAAGCTCGAATCAGCCACTTTTAAGGTTTGAAATCAAGGAGGAATCTAGATTAATAAAGAACAAAAAATGTGGTCTTAAAGAATCAAACAAAATTTTAGTAATCATTTTAATCTAAAAAAGAATCAATCTGAATTATAATATATATTATCTGTATTTTTTTTAAGAAGGAAATCTGTAAATTTAAGAAGACAATCAGAGGCAGTCTGAACCGAAATCAAGATGAATCAAAGGAAAACGAGGTTCCAACTATTTTGAGAATATTCCCATTCGCTGAAATGTTGCGCAGTGGCATACATTGTTTACTTGAAATCAGTTGTTTAGATTCTTCTGATTTCAAAGTGAATGGCCCCTATTTTATAAAAGAATTGTATAATTTTTGTATATTGCACATTTTTACAAGTGCGAGACATTTTAAAATTTAGTATTAAAGAAGGTAGTCTTCTTTTATTAAATTATTTCCACGATTAATTTATTTCTCGACATCTGAACATACATTGTACGTGGATAAAAAGAACTATTTTTTTTTTTACAAAAGTGAACTACTTCTGCCGCACGGTATCTGAGTATGAAAAGTGTACAGCATTCAAATGTAATTATTGAAATGGGCAAAACCTGTAAGATCGTTTGACTATCTGAAAAATATTATTAAATAAATACAATTTTACGAATCACAACGCTTAGGTCCTATGCCTTTTTTAAAATTTAATTACAATTAATCCATTATCGCATTTCTAGAACCACGGTCTCCTGTGTACAAAAGTTTAGATCCTTGAGTGTTAGCGTAGTGTCCATCGCTGTTAGCTGAAGTGAAAGTAATAAAATTAAAGTTTATGTATATTTTGCAATATAATTGCTAAGTTTTGCTTATATATTTTTATGAGAGTACTTACATCCCTTCGCGGCCAGGTGGATAAAACTTTGTATTCATCTGTAGGATATCCTTCGACAATTAAATAATTCAGTAGAATTTGTAGTGGCGTATCAGGCTGAAACCTGCGTTCTAAAACGTTTCCAGATGGAAGTCGAGCGCGCACTTTCAAAACTTGATTGCCTTCTGGCTCAGGAGGCAAGCTAGACATAACTGCCTGTCTATGAGCCTCTTTTTTCGCTTCTACAGCAAGTCTTTCACTCTCAGCTTGTTCTTTCTTCTGCTTTTCCATTTTTTCCTGCATCTGTTTTGCTTCTTCTTTGGCTCTATCGACTGCTAAACTCTCCTGATAAGCTCTATCTTGTTCTTGCTTTACTCTTTCTCTAGCTTGTCGTTCTTCCTCAAATTCGATATCAGCTTGACGTTGCTCCTAAAGATGACAAATAAGATGATGTACATTAATTTGTGCTTTTATTAAAAGAAACGGATTTAATGGGACATTTTTAAATTTCAAACCTGAAATACGTCCACGGCGTGAATCAAATTCGTCAATAATTCACTGACTCCCACATTGCCATGAACTAATCTAAAGATCTCGGTATTAGATCTCGTACGCATGATAATCATGAGAACAGGCATTGTATCAACGTCGATATTTTGCACAGTTCTTGCTGCTGTTGGTCCCAAAGCTTTATTAATCGATGCTAAAAACCTGCAAAAAAAATTTAATATTTGAGAAGATTCTCATATTAGTTATTTCAATTTATCATAAAAATTATAGTTCTAACTTCATTTCATTGGACTCATGAGTGAAGTCCCAGCCCCATATCACGAAGTTGGTTGATAAGAGTTGCAATACTGTCTCAAAACCTAACAACTGTGTACAAAATACATGCGCAAGCACACTGTTGTCATGATGTAAATATACCGCTAACAACTTTCTCTGTAATGAAAATATTTCATGTTTAAAATATATTGATCAAAACTAAATAGTAAATATACATTATCAGAAAAAAATATGCCAACCTCTTTAGGTGGTTTTCCACATGCTTCCTGTATTGCTTCTTCCAAAGTTCCAGTGAAAAACTGTGGATGGTTAGTGCCATATCTCTTTTCGAATTCATCAGCAAAGTGCAACGTGCCAACAGTTTCATCATCTACGTTATCTGGCACTGTAAAATAATAAATATATATATATATATATGAAATATTAAGAGAAAAATATATTTACAGATTTCTTTTAATTTATAAATCTTACTGAGGTGTTGTATTCTTGTAGATTGTATATTCTCTATAAAAATATCATCCTCAACGTGGCATGATTCTGGAGTATCCTCTAAGTCCTCTACAGATTCTACTTCACCTACTGAACTATCCGTATCTGCCAAGTCTACAACTTCCTACAAATCAATCAATAATTATTAATAAAGCATATTTTTAAATTATTTAAAATTTACTATAAGTATAAATACCTTTTTACTGTCAACAGCCGGTAGTTTGTTAACTGAGAGATCATGTTCTGGATACAAAATGCCACTTTGACCAAGAGTTATATCATCATCTGTCACAGAAGCTGGCCATCCTTTCCACAGTTGATTTCTAACATGTACGTCTGTTAGAGAATAAATGTCTCTCTTTACTTCTAAAATCGTGTGCGTACCAGGAAACTTTAGCTTGTACATTTTGTTGTTCATTTCATTTCTCACGTTCAAAGTATACGTTCGAGCCAATCGATCCGTGAGATTTATACTGAATAAAGAAAATAAGAGATAGATATATTAAAAGTTGGTTACATTACATGAGTATTGGTTTTACGCTTTTACGAATTCTCATAAAATGTCAATTGTAAAATAAGAAATGTACTTACGCCTCAGCATGCGAATCACCTAAATCAATGAGTTTTGTCAATAGTAAGTTATTTTCTCGTGGTAAATCAAGAGTTTGTAAGATTGTTGTATCTCTAGGTGGTTCTTTGTGCCAACCAAGCAATACTTGCTGGCATGGTCCAACGTTTGTTTTATCCCATATTGAGAGCTTCAGATCACCTGCAAGAAAAATACAAATTAAATACTTGTTCTTGACCCGATCGATACTCAATAGGAATACAAAAATCTTACGCAAAGTGCAAGATTCAAGACAATTGATCGTATGAATAACTATGTCATAAGTGATGTGGAATGTGAGCACTCTTGGAGGTGGGATTGGTTTTGGTTTGCTCGTTCCTGGTAAACTTTCGTCTATTTCCATGCTTGTAGAGCTTTTAATGGTTCTTGAAACACAGGTAATTTTAGGTGAACCTGAATTCCTGGGCCCCTGAACCTCTTCTATCATTACAACATCATTGCTTGATTCTGATGGTAAGTGCTGAGTATTTATTGGCATAACTCTATTTACCGCGTCCTGTGCAAAAATTCTAAATTAGTAATTTTATCAAATTATATGTCCTTGGTTCTTTCAAAATACTTCTCGCTTTATATTTCGCTTACCAATAAATCCCAGTTACTTCGTTCAAGGTATAAAATAGCTTCAGCAACATCCTCTATGTCTGTGCATGCCTAGAATAAACATGGGGTTTAAGTTCTGAACGTTCAAATGATTGTATTTTAAACTAGAAACTGTTTTTAAATATTGATTAATTCATATTGAAAATAATTTGGTATAAACGAATCTTGTAATGGCTATTGTTATTTTTATTTGGAAAAATATATCTGGATAAAATAGAATTGGGCAAAAATATTGCGTTTATTTGAACATTCAAAACTTCTGGTATACGAAATAAAACATATTTATCGACTTGTAGCATTAAACTTTGTTTTGGTTCAATTTTTATAAAAAAAAAAGGGGGAAGGGAAATTAATTTACTCATAAACGCTAATATAGCAGTTAGTAGTGTCTGAGATTAAATATATATAATGCAAGTTGACTTATTATATTTCCAATTTTTTGAACCATAAATATTGCAGACAAAAACCTACTGAATTTTTAAGTATTTATCTAATTAATTGGAAACAATAAGGGACGCTATATATGGTGATCGGACAATAAAGTACAGAGAATATCTTTTTTTAGTGGCGAAAATTTGTAGCATAAAAATATTGAGAATTGGTTTGTGTCGATTATTGTCAATGTCATTGTGATGAATTCTCCATAACCTAATTTTCCAAACGACTCTATCCAGCGTATGTATCTGTGTTTACAGTCAAAAACTTACCTGAAAATCTGCTAAAATCACTTCTCTATTGACTTCCATAATTTGACAACGTTATTTAAGAAAACACAAAACAGCACGTAAATATTTGTGAAAATTGTTGGTATTATTCTCAATTTATTTCTCAAATAAAACGCACAAAGACGAGACGAGAAACAAGCTAGCATTTACTATATATGTATCCAACTACCACCAACTACATATAGCAGCCTATGCATGAGCATTCACAGCATTCGATATTCGATTCGTGTTCCATTTTTCGTCGCAAGTTGAATCTGTTGGATCAACCAACCAGCAGGGTTGGTTGTAATTTACCTTAGGTAAATTACACTCGAATCTCCCAATAACGACCTTCTCAATAACGACAATCTCCCAATAACGACCGCATTCCTTTCTCAATAACGACCTGCATGGACCTAAAATCTCACTTGATACCACTTCGCATGCGTTGCGCTCCGGGATCTAATTGGTTTCTATTAGTGCGCAATTTGAAATGCTAAAAAATATTATATTATACACAATAAGCATGCGCAATTGATGTGCCATTTGAATAAAGGAATTTGTCGTTATTGGGAAAGCGTCTGGTCTGGATTTCGT
The DNA here is from genome assembly GCA_900474275.1 of Synergus japonicus. Lineage (NCBI taxonomy): Eukaryota > Metazoa > Arthropoda > Insecta > Hymenoptera > Cynipidae > Synergus > Synergus japonicus. Next base: position 26,696 of record UCOH01004427.1, on the reverse strand, counting down.
CGTTATTGGGAGATTCGAGTATACATGAGGTTTTTTACGTAATTTACGTACGTATATTACGTCGAAAACACCAAATTCATATGGTTTTATACGTATAATACCTAATTTACAAATGTAAAAAACCATAGTAATATACGTAAAAATCCTCAAGTTACGCGTAACTGACCAACCCTGCCAACCAGCGTTACCAACAACTTATCATCTCCTCGAATTTCAGAATTTTAGATCGTCCATAAAATTTATCCCCTTCACTTCACCATTTTATGAAAAGAAAGTAATTTCTTGAATATAATTTTTGGAATATATCGCAAATATATTACTTTTTGAAGTTGTTCTTCAATTATGTTAAAAAATTCTTTTTAATTAAATTTGACAAATTGTTTTTGGTTTTTCTTTCATGAAGTGGTAACAAGTTGGAACTAGAAATCTAGAATTGAGACCAGGGTTGCATGGTTCGCGTAAGCGCGTAACTCGAAGAGTTTTTACGTATAATACGTATGTAATTTACATAGTACAGTAAATTACGTTAACGTAAAAAACGTTTGCAACTCTAGAATCTTATGAAAACCAGGGTTGGGTTGACATTTTTACAATCGAAAACAGAGGAAGGCTTCATCATTTCAGGTATGTCTTCCCTCCCAAACATGTCAACCCAACCCTGGTTTCCATAAGATTCAAATGGAAACCAGGGTTGGGTTGACACGCCCACGAGGAAGGCATACATGAATCATACTTATAAAAGTAAATGTTCTCGAAGTACATACAATACTACAGTATCCGTCATATATGCCATAACATTATTAATGATTAACGAAACGTCAAGCATTATCAGCATTATGTATAAAAAAAAACATTTTGGGAACATATCTTCAGCGTCATCTGTTTTTGGATTTCAGAAATAATTCGAGCGGATGTTGGCATGAGTTACCGCAAAGATATTGTTACCGATCCATACGCATAATCGCACATCGCGCACATCCGTGGCCTGATTCATACAATCATGGTTGACCGACTTGGTTAGTTCGAAGTTTTTAATTCTCTTTTATTCAATTTCTCTCTTATATTTGCACTTAAAAAATTCGTCAAAATACGTCAAAAAACGCGATCGTATTTTTACCATTTTTGTGAAAGTTTTCGCTCCAGTTTTGGTTAATTTCAAGGATTTGTCAGTACTATGACCTATTCTACTTGTTCAGTGTTTTTGACAGTTGCTTGCCTACTTAAAATTGTTAATGTTAAATGTTTACTGGAGCGGATCGGCGTATTGACTCACTCACGGTTCAAGGAAAATTCAAGGGTCACAGGGTGATAATCTATAAAGAAATTTTTCATATGTTACAGTAAACAGTGAAGCGAATTCGAGGCGGATCACGATGGTGGAGAATTGCTTTGGCAGTTCTGGCCAGGTATGTTAGAAATGTTGTTAACCGTTGTAAATTCAAGGCCAGGTATTTATTCTGGAATGCATGTATTTCCCGAATATTTCACAGAGAAAAAAGAGAGTGGATGTATAATTTGTAGGAATTTAAATAGTTTCCAAAGTAAATTACAGAATCCTGATAATTTAGGATAAAAAAGTCGTATTTTCTTTTCATAGAAGTAACATTGGTAACATCAGGAGTTTCCTAATTAAATTGCAGGTGTTTTTATTAACAGAATATAATTCTAATGGAAGATTTATTAGTTTAGTAGAAACATTGTATTTTGGCAGTTTGGATTTTCCACTGATGTCAAATTGCCACTGAAGAATGAATTTGGGAAATAATTATTTTTAGGGTTCTGTTACTTGTTATTCGTAAGCTTGAAATTCACTTAACAGGAATCATTCAGATGTCGATTTAAAAAGCACATTTTTAAATCACCAACTTTTTGTTTATGTTTTTTGAACCTTCGTTCGATGACTTGTAGATAATAAGTCCGCCTTTCATTCCCGTGCAAGTTTTTATCAAGTACGTCTTCCTTTGTGCGATTATGGCAATTTCATTAGATAAGATTGAGTTCTTTAAAAATCGTTTTTATTTTTTTATTGCAGCCTCTTGCCGTGTCTGGGAGAGTTTTGGTGGGTGAGGGAGTTCTAACAAAAATGTGTCGGAAAAAACCAAAGCCACGACAGTTTTTTCTATTCAATGATATATTGGTTTATGGAAATATAGTAATCAATAAGAAGAAAGTGAGTTTCAGTAAATTATATTATTTATTCGTTTCATTTTATTCAACCGAAAGGGAAATATTGAAATAATTTTTTTCAAGAATAGTTCATTCATTAAAAATATGTTAATACTAATGCAATAACAAAATTATAATACTGCTTTTTCTTTATGACAGTATAATAAGCAACGTATTATTCCCTTGGAGCAAGTGAAACTTGAATCGTTGGTTGATGATGGACGTAAGTTATGCTTCATTTCATCATTCTTTTCTTAATTTTCTTTGTGATGCCTAAATATCCAATGTAATATTTCTAACACATACTATTATTTTCGGAGAAATGAAACTTAATAGCATCTCTTACATTACATTAGATTAGATTCTACATTATATTCAACAGAAGTAATATAATAAAACACACGATTTTAAGTTTGTGAAAGTTTTGGTATTCACTGATCATTATTTGTAGAATATCGCAATGGATGGCTCATAAAAACAGTAACAAAGTCGTTTGCTGTTTATGCTGCTACTGCGACAGAAAAGCAGGAATGGATGGCTCACATCACAAAGTGCATAGAAGATTTGCTTAGAAAAAGTAAGACTTTTTTCATTTCCATCCACGTGGTCATTCCTCTTACATTAAGTCTTTCTATTTTTAAAAATTTAATTATACAGAATATAAATTTGGAGTTCTCACTTCACAGGTGGAAAGAAACCAGTTGAAATCCATGCTGCAGTTTGGGTTCCAGACAACGAAGCGACAATTTGTATGCATTGCAACAAAACACAATTTACTGTCCTAAATCGAAGGGTAATTACAATTTTGCTTTATTATATTTGAAAGTATCTACTTAAATCTTGAGGAGAAGTTCCCTTTATTTTTCGATTTATTTTCGTAGTTTAAATATTTTCCCAAGTCATTAAAATCTCCATTTAAAATGATCTATTTTAATTAAACAATTATAAGCTAATTTTATTTATTTTTATTCTATATTTTTCAGCATCATTGCAGACAATGTGGAGCCGTGGTTTGTGGACCGTGCAGCAACAAAAAATTAGTATTACCCGGACAAGGAAATGGAAAGGCAGTTAGGGTGTGTCTACAATGTTACGACGCAGTGAGCAAAGTCAAAGCCTCTTCGCCCACAGCCAACGACAGTTTTAACAATAAAGAACAGCAACGTAATTCCGCAGATAGTTCGGGAGGCGACAGTTCCGGAGATGACGATGAAGGAAATAAAGAAGAGAATCACGATGAGGTAATACAATAAAAATTAAATAAAAAATACAATTTTAAGATTTGAGAATAATTTATGTTCATAAAGTCAGTGTTTCTTATACTTAATTCTTTTTTTCTTTCATTTCTAGCCTAAATTCTACTCGACCCTTGGCCGATGAATTGTGTCCGATGTCCCATTATGAGCTAAGAAGGTATACATATTTTTTTACAAAGAAAAAAAGTTGCAAAAAGGCCAATTATTATAAGATCTTCACCTGACGATACCAGGAAAGACTATCAATGTGAGAAACACGTTTGAACCATTTAAAAAAAAACAGCTATAAGGTCAAAATAACATTTATTCGTTATTGCGAAAGTTTTATTTCTTTTTAAATAAAGCACGATATTATTTTTAATGTCCGGTCTATATTTTGAAGCTTTTGCATTTGGAAGCATGCACAAATTGATTTTAATTTCGAATGCTGTCTTTGACGATAAATTTTAAAAGAGATTCGTTTGTGAGAATCTTCTTACAACGCGATCTTATGTATAAATGCGTAATTTTCAATTATACATTATAAATCCAGTAATTTTCGGCACTTTGCTCAAGGTATTGCATTTACATTAAATTTAGCGAAATAGATAATCATGAAATTATCAAACGAAATTTCTCTGCGAAAAGAAGATTTGGAGTCATAAAGAATCTCGAAACGTCTTTTCCTCAGAAGTAATTACGTGTTGAAAGTAATTTTCAAAATTATAAAATTGAAGTTAACTGGAAATTTATATAAAAGGCATAATCTTTTAGATTAGGAATGATTAATCACAAGGAGTTCATTTTTAAACTTTAAAAATTAATCATAAATGGGATTTTATATTTTTACTCGTATTTTTTTTAGATAAAGTTTGAGATTAATTAAATCTTACCAAACTGTATATAATCTAATTATATTAGCTTTTGGAAGAAACGAGCCTGCTTGCCAAGAAGATAAATCTACCTAAAAATAGAAGAATCAAATATAGGAAGTGATTAATCATTCTTAACATAGATAATTACAGTTTTAGAAACTCCAAATTTTACAGAAAGTAAAAGTAGTAATGCCTAAGTTTTTAGATACGCCAATATGTGCCTTTTTGAACAAACTATTTCATTAATCTTTTGTGTATAATATACGTAAATAAGACTTTTCATAAAGATTTTCGGGCATCAAGATGCTGTTTTCTTAAAAAAAGACGTAAATTTTAGAACCACGGAAGTAGCTCAATTTTCATAAATATCAGACTCGTCGAAATCTTTTGTAACGCAATCAGTATTTGTCTGTTGCTTCTCGAAAAAGGTTTTTTACTTGATATAAGAATTTTGAATTCAATATACGAAATCGTAATTCCTTTTCTGAAGCGATTTCTGTATTTTAATATACATATATATATATAAGCTTCTAATGCTTTTGTAAGTAAACGGAAAATAAAACCTAGGTTAAAGCGTATTATTGAAAAAAAGATTAAAATAATTAAGGACAGATAGACAGGATTTGTTGCATCTTGATTCCATTGAGTGTATTTTTAACGTTACTTGTATAAATAATGTCATATGTTTTAAATTAACAGACTAATAATTTTAAAGCCTGGCTAAATTACTTAAAATATATTCATTTGTCATAATTAAACACTGTAAAATTATCGCAGATTGTAAATAGCCACAATTGTCAAGAGAACTCTTTAGATTATTAATTTGAGAACATATGAGAAAATCAACATAATTATTTTAAGATTTAACCAGACTTTGAATTTTATTGCCAATAGAATATTTAATGACTTAGTTTTTCACTTAACAAGAAAGCATTCATAAATAATTTTGGTTGTCTTTTCTGCTTGAAAATTATTCAATCAGATATTCTTGTTATAAAAAAAATTTTTATCAGCCAAGTATTTTTTTATCGTGTAATTAATTCCCCAAATGAAATGTTACCGGCTGTCTACTGCCAGCTGCTTCGTGTTCCATTAACATTAAATGTTAATCGTACACGAATAAACATGTACCACTATTGAAATAATAAATAATTTATCTCTGGTTTACAGATTTATTTTTGATAATCAAGGGAACATAATTTTATTATTAATTTAAAGAACTCGATTTAAATTGCATGTATATTCTGTACCTATTTTGAAATTCATGTTACATTCTCTCTAGAAAATTTTCAGAAATATTATAGGTATCAGTCTACGAGTTTTAGAAAAATAAAGCTTGTATTCTATACAGAGGCTTCGAACCTAGATATATACAATGTCAGTCGACAATATGAAACAAGATCTACGTACAAAAATATTGTTTGAAGGCAGTGTGTGAATTGCAAATCACGATTATTTTCTTATAATTATTATTACTAATTAATCATTCAAGCACATATAAATAATTGTCTTTAATATAAAATTCACTAGGAGAATTTATGGTTCTTCGATTATATTAGAATCGAAAACTGATTCCAATTTAGCAGCAGTGACTGTAGATTTTTCCATAACTCGCTTGTAGCGTTCCACCAAATCAGTGATAGAACGTCTTCTTCCCTTTTGTTTTTCACATTTAATTGGTGAAGCAATAGGACTGCATGGCTTATTAAGTTTAACCTCTAATTCTTGATTTACATTCAAATATTTTTGGTTTACGTCTAAACTGGTTTCGGGAATGTCGAAAAATTTGTTCGACCTTTTGGGTGTACTTTTCTTTTCTACAACTGAAGAATCACTACTGTAGCTAAAGAGACTTTTCATCGTGATATCAATTGTGAGTTCGGCGTTATTTCCATCACCAAGATTATTCATTACAGTTGAGTTGGCTTTCGAAGAACAGGGCATCGATAACAAGCTACAATTTGCAGCTGAAAAATTGAAGACTTCAATTAATGAAATACAATAATACTTGTAGGTTTTTTTAGGGATTAACTGAAACTAATTAAGTTCCAGACTTGTAATTATTAATTTAATCTAAAAATACAAACCTTTGCTAGTAGACTGAGTCGCTCGATTAGAAAACAATCTAGAATATTTCCCAGCAGGTTTGCAAGTGGACCAAATTGTTTTCGGAGGCATAAACCGACGACAGGGGGATTTACTTTCACTAATCTCGGACGATATTGTATCGTCAAAGTTTATCCGCGTGACTATCAAATTTTGCCGTACTCTTGACGCATTCACCGTTGAGTTGTCTTTGTTTTTTTGGTATCTTAAAAACAATTGTTTGTGGACTCCTGTAAGAAATTGTTAAAGAATTAGTCATATAAATATACCTACATATTTTTTAAATATGTGGTAGAAAAGTAAAGTAGAGAATAGAAACTGGTAATACCTTCTACAGGAGTAAGCTTTAATCTATTCTGCATTTCGCTTCTCCCATTAGTATTGGAATTGAACTGAATCGGCGGCGATGGCATAAACATAACATTTTTCAAATCAGAGACGGTTATCAAAGATTCATTATGATCATACTGAATTATAGGTGGCAGATCAGGTTTTTTTTGTAGTTCGGAGGAAAATTGTATCATTCTCGAGTGCAATTCATAAAAAAATTCGCTCATTGTTTTAAAATCTGAACAACTAGCTTCCAACTGCGAATGACAGTGAGAAAAATCTAAAAATCCGTTTGTGCTAATATACTGACCACAGTGTTCTGCCATTATACTTAATAGTAGGAAATAATTGAGCAAATTAAAATTTCCATTTGTGTATAAACGCTGTGCTAGAACCTAGAAGAGATATTTCAATTTTAGTTGCATTTTTCGAATTTTAAACTTTAAAGTTTTGAAAAATTCTAATATTACTCCCACCTTTATATTAGGGAACGGTAATTCGGAAATCGAGTAAATGTCTACTTTTTGGAGAAAATTTGCATTGAGTACGGTCGATTCGCTGATAATGTTTGTTGCTATACTAAAAACGGTTTTACTAATATTTTCTGTCGTTTTTAATATTTGAACCTTGTTTTGGAAATAAGTTAGACTTTTCCTTAGATCTTCTTTCCACACTGTAAAGAAACAAATTACATTTATTTCTTATTAGAAACAAAAGGACAAATGTATATAAATAAATTCAAACTTTTAATTATTTCCTCGTCATCGACGTCCAGTAATCTTTTTTGGAAAGATGGATGAACTGGAGCTTCTACTGCCAAAGATGCAACAATTTGTAAATTTTCAAAAATCTCCTTTTGAGTCTTTATGATCTTCTCTTTCTCCTCTCTGAATAAAAAGAAAATTATACATTGAATAGCAATATATTGACGATAATTGCAAATATTATGAAGTCAAAAAATATTACAATGCAAATTTTTTAGCCTCTTCTTCGCTTCTTACTAAATATTCAAGAATCTTTGAGTTATTATCATTTATATTGTTAATAATATTTTTAATCAACGACTCAGTCAATTCTTCTGCGGGGCCTCGTTTTGGAGCAAGTAAAACTTCCTGCTCACCTGTAAATATTTAGTTAATATCTCTATTTTTTATAAAGGATTTCTAAGCGATATAAATGAAATATAATTACTTTGTCTTTTAATGTACTCTCTCAATGCCACTTGGGACAGTTTCCACATAACTTTAACAAATTTTGTTCCTCCTGGACTAAGTAAGAGAGAAGGAAGGATAGGAGGAAAGCCAATGTCCAAGTTATCACTTGATATGTGATTTAAAAACTCTTTCACGTCATTTCGATACTTGGCCTCGGCTTTTTTGCAGACTATTGGCCATTCGATCATTTTCTTAACATATTCTGGATCATATATTGACAAAAGGTAGTGCGAAACGTATGTAAAGCCAACTGTATTTGGTTTGTCAAACATTCCCTGCAAAGTATAATTAATGTTATTTATCGCATTTACATTTTAATAAAATAAAAATAGTAAGGAATAATGGATGTTTTGGAGTATATTTTACAATTTGCGGTTAAAAAACTATATTACAAGTCTATCAGCGAAAAGGATTTCCTGCTTTCATTAATAAAATATCATTTAGTTTCTTTTTATTTTCCAAAGCTTCTGGATCAAAAATTTGGAGTATAATATATGTAATATATCAAGTCTATAACCTCACTTTAAGCTAATACAGAGTATTTCTGTGCAATTTTCTCGGGCGACTTACAACTACAAAAAAAAAAATGAAATAATATTCTGTGGAAAGTAAATTCATAAATAATGATTAATTACTCTTTTATAAACAAAAGTTGAACATTGTTAACAAACCTCTTTGTAGTGTTTTTTGAAGTCATAACTCGGCGGTACTGCTTGAAGGAGTAGAGACACATTTTTATGAAATGCTGCACTAATCGACATGACTACACTTCATTAAATATCAACTTAAAGTTGTATTAATTATTATAAAAACAAAAATTAGTCATAAATTGACAGTTGTACAAGTGTACATATTACTGCGGCAAAAGTTTCGAAATCTAAACTGAGACTACATTCATAGGTAACTAGACCCAGAGCCGCCAATGTTAAATGAAGCAACAAAAATTACTAGATAAACTTTAGTTGCTATAGTGTTGCTAGTGAATTTTCAATTATTACATATGTAGATTCATCAAAGCTGTCACAATTTTGAAATTAGTCAAACGAATTTCAGTATAAAATTGCAGGTAATTAATTTTCCTACTCTTTTAACATTCGCTTTTAATATTATTTATTTTGAAATTATTTAGTGCTTTAATTTTCCCTGGATTTGCCTGACAGTTGGAATTGTTGGAGTTGACAGCTGTTGCCATCTATTGTTACCAAACTTCAAAGCCTTCAGAGCAAAGCAGACATTCTTTGCTTCTAGCCTGAAGAAACTACATACATATACATACATACATACTGAAATCAGTCCTCCAAATCAGTCAAAACAACAAAACAACGACGACGGACAAAGTGCGTTGTTTTGCGGAAGCATAAAAAAGTACCCTGTAACCCTTTAGTGCCGGAAAGTACTAAAATGGGCAAGTACCAAAGTACTAGGAAAAGTGTAGTCCAACACAATCTCGTACTTGCAAAACCGGAGTATTATTGAAATATTAAATGTACATTGGTATAATACATAGTAATAATACGAAGTAGAGTGGACATCGACGGAAGCAAAGTGTTATGTGTTAGCGTTTCTTCTCTGAGCAAGAAGGATGGAGGTTATCACACGAGTTTATTAGGTCTCCCTCGCAGTGATTGATCCCTATAAACAGGTGCATTTCGATTCAACGCCGATTAGCGGGCGTTGCATTGTCGATTACGCTTGTCGAATGGGTAGCAAAATGTGTAGGTCGCAATGATAGTGCGTTAAGATGTGGTACAGGTGCGTGGCTCTTTAATTGTAAAGGAGCAAAAAAGCGTGATAAAGTGCGGAATTACGGCGTGAGGAGGTCGGGGTCGGGAATCTGCCTCAAGGGAAGCATGAGTGTTTACAACGCGGTTACAGCGGCGGGTGCCGCGTCGCCCGAGGGTGCGGACGATTGGGTCGAATTTTGCGACAGACACGCCCGCGCCTCAGCCTCCGACTTTGCTAAAGCTTTTTGTACCTACGTCAGTCTCAACCTCCCCGAGAGCGCCAGGACCACCCTTTCTCATCGGGATTTTCTTAGAAAGTTTGTTGAGACATTCTGCGACCACTTTGAGACTGAGTACTTGCGGCGTAGTGCCAGGTGAGTTTTTGCAATTTATTTTAATATTATTTATGCAAATGCGCTGAATTCAAATCGGAGCAAAATTTTTTTTTATTTTTAGAAACACAATTTTTAAAAGTGGTTCTATAATCCATTTGTAGAATTGTTCTGTAATTTATAATTGGGTACTGAACGTTCTAATAAAATTAATTAAATTAATTCATTCTTGGTGAATTATCATCCTTTTTGAAATCTGTCAGTGTTAATAAAAATAAGTTCAACAAATCAATATTTAAGTACTGCATAATCAGTAGTACACTGTCTTAAGTATTCAGAAGCAGGAATATAAAAACCTAATTAACTTATTGAATAACAGTTTCTTATTCAAAAAACTAGATCGATTAATCATCTCACACATTTTTGTAAGTATTTACAATTTTAAGAAAATATATTTTTTTGAATTATGAAAAGAAAATGGTTACAATAAGTAAGTAAAATATATACAGATCAAAATCTATCTTTATTAAATATTTTGTTGTCCAAGGTTGATCTTTAATTGATAATTTGAAATTAAAATTTTACAGGTCACCCTTGAAATGTGAGGCTCGATCCCCGACAGCCAATGAAGGGAGCACGAATAATACAACCAATCAAAATAACAGAACTCCAATTAGAGCATCATCCCACGAGGAATTCAGCGATTATTCTGAACAAGATGAAAATGCTGTCTCTCCAAAACCTGTACACAAACCATTTTTTCGCAGACTTTCTTTCAAAGGTCTTAAAAAGGGGAAATCACTTTTCCACAAACAACAAAGTGATGAGGTCGAGTTATCTCACAACGAACATCGAAGAGATAAGCACTCAAAGGCCAAACTCTCAAAAATTGTTGTGGAATGCAGAAAAGAGGGCATTGTCAATTCCCTGATGGGAGAAAACATCGATGGGACGCAGAAATGGGAAAAGTCTCGATTGGCTTTAATAAAAGCGATTGGAGGTTATATGCTGGAATTTTATTCTCCACCAAAAGCTGTGAAACCAAGAAGTGGAGTCTTTTGTTCAGATATTGTGGAGGCGAGAGAAACTACGGCTCTTGAAATGCCTGATCACGAGAACACCTTCGTCTTGAAAACAGAGAAAATGGAATTTGTAATAGAAGCACATGATTCAAATGATATGAGATCTTGGCTTGCAACAATTAAATACTGCATGCGTTCAGGACAAATGGGAACGATTCCTCCTGGTCCTGGAGGAAATGATTCGACGGATCAGATTCATGGATCTATTTCGATGAATATTGAAGGTGACAGATTGAGAGCTAACTCTGCGAGCAAAAGTTCTCGATCTATGCACGATCACGTAGACGAACAAGGTAATGCACCAGAATTACCTCCGCGACTTAGAACTCGAAGCAATAGCAATTTAGAACTCTGTTCATCACAACAAGAAATTGAACAAAGTAAGTTTGTTGATAATATGTAAGTCTTCTAATAAATTATTTTTTACGCTTTCTAAAACCAGTATTCATATTAAATTACTGTTTACTTTCATAGTACCAGGAAACGAAGGAGAACTCGATTTTTCGAGCAGCTTACGTGAATATCCCTGGTTTCACGGAACTCTTCCTCGTTCAGACGCAGCGCAATTGGTTTTGCATAGTGCTGCAAATGGTCACGGCGTTTTTCTTGTTCGCCAGAGCGAAACGAGAAAAGGAGAGTTTGTTCTCACTTTTAATTTTCAAGGTCGAGCAAAGGTAATTAATTCTGATTATGTATTTTGGATTACGAAAGTCAATGTTGCTACATTGTAAATGTAAATGTAAATGTGCTACATAAAGTGTAAAAACAATGAAATTTCTCTGATTACAGCATTTACGAATGACATTGAATGATCAAGGACATTGTCGGGTGCAACACCTGTGCTTCCCTGCAATTTACGACATGCTCGAACACTTTCGACAAAATGCCATACCATTAGAATCAGGAGGAACAGCAGATGTAACGCTAACTGAGTATGTTGTAGCCAATCCTGTTGGTAGAACTGCTCATCATGGAGTAGCTGGAGCTATTCAGCAACCACAAGAGAGAAGGCCCGTGGCTGCACCGGAGCCAAGAGAAGTAAGAGTCAGCAGTGGAAGTCTAACACCTCTTGAGTGAACACGAGTGGCCGACTCCCACAGTCTGAAGTTTGATATACAGACAGTGAGTAGATAACAAGCTAAAGCGACGCGCCCCAAGAGTTTTCATATAGTCATTATCCATTTATTTCGATAGAAGTTCGAGAAAATCTTAGCAGTAGTGCAATCTTCTTGGAATATTAATATAGGTGACTTGGTACTAATATTCTCAAATATTCAGTCAATTGCATGAAACATTTTATATTTCTTAATAAAAATTTATGTATTCCATTTTGGAAGTAATTTAAAAGAACAGGACCGTGGGGGATGGGCTCACTTTCACACAAAAAAAATTCTTAAAGTTTCTGGGTATCCACCTTTAGTTTCATATTTCCCCAATTGTTATAGACTTTAGATCATATTTCAAGAGCAAGATTCTATTTTAATTCATTTAATGAACCTATTCTATTCAGCGAGAGCATCTCAAAAACAGTGAATTGTCCAGAAAATTTAAGAATAATTTATTATAAAGTTTTTTTTTTAAATTCTCGGAAAAATATTTCTAATTTTCTGGATGAACATCGTAGGTTCAGACTTATCGAGGATCTATAAGAATGCGAATTGAGTCTCTGGAGCGATTGGAACAGCAATCTTTGAATTTGGAACAAGGAGCTGCAGTGGCCAGTGGAAGAGCTGTACAAAACGCTTACAGCTTTCTTTGACGCTGGATGCACAGCAATTTACCACCAGGATATCATCCGGTTCGTAGTTCTCCAGACTGAAATTTCCCGCTTCTATAGATCAAAGATAGATTTAAAACCAGTGTCATTGACTTCCAATGTCAAAATGTATTTCTACTGTTATGTGATAAGGAAACAAGTAACGGTGCAGCACAATATCAAGAATTATCTTTAGATTTTAGGATATTTGATTCAAGATCGAAAACAAACGTTAAAGATAAGTTATTAAATTAAAAACCGTTGACAAAAACCTAAAGCTTTTGAAGTCCTTATCGCAAAACGTTAAATTCTAGAAAGCTCCTCTTGATCCTTCAAGGTCATTAAAAGTTGGAACTGTAACAGTGGTATAATTCGTAAATTGATTTCCTTCACATGGGCTTTTAAGCTGTGTTTTCCACAATTTGGGCACAAAATTTAAGCTATATTTTCTGCCAATTGATATTGTTTTTGCATGCGGTTTATCGCTGCTTGATATTGAGATTATTGGAATTTTAACATCACGTGTTTTATCTAGTGACTTGCTGAAGTTTTATTTGTGACATTTCTTAGTTTTTAGTCCAGGGTAGCCACTAACCGGGAACTTTTTATAGAGCTTTTAAAGCGCATAATGTTTCTCTGTAAACTTCTTTTGTAAATAAATGAGAATTGTTTATTTTTCGACAGCTCATTATCACTTCATTAATTTTGAAGTTTTTTCAATTTTTTAATGAATTTTGAAAACATGTAAAGTCTCCCTCAAGTATTAAGAAAGAAAAATTTAATATCTGTATGGTTAATGAAAGTATATATCGATTTTGAAATTTTTTGACAAAAGAAATTTTCACACCAAATCTAATAGTTTTATAATGTTTGAAAAGGCAACCGAGAAAAATATAATTTGTGAGCGGGAAAACCGGAAATTCTTTTCTGACATTTGAGTGGCCATCTTGTTACTCGCAGTTTACTTTTTCCATTACATATTATAAAATTCTTTTGATATTTGGTATGTTGATATATGCATATACTTTTACGATTTTTAAAATCGTACAAACTCATTTTTATTATAAAAAATTCTATTCTCACTCAAATATGTTTTACCGTTTAAATAATGGTATTAATTTATCATTTTAAACAAAATCCTGAGAAATTAAATGCAATTTATTTAATGAACGTACAATCGACTCTGCTCGTTAAGAAAATTTACAACCTTATTACGTATTTTATTATTACATATTATTTATGTATAGAAATTTATACCATGTTTTTGTATTTGCATTTCTGCTTTTTCTTTAAAAGAGTTAGCAATATGTAGTAACTTCCTTTACAGAAGTTCTAGAATCTAATTCTAAAAACTAATGTTTTTTTTTTGGGTTGCCTGGATTATTCCACTGTTGCAGCAGTAAAAATTATTATAGTGTTTGAACAACATTGCGCTACAAGTAAAATTTCCTACAGGTATTGCAAGAATTACAGGATCTTTTAAAGTATTTTATTTTATTTCTGTATGACTCAAATTCGATTTGTTCAGCGCAGATTGAGATTTTAAAGCACAATGTTTTACTGCCTGCATTCCCAATCTGTAAATATTATTTCAAACGATGTGTATCGTATCAAAAAACATTCGGAAGGTACACGTGCCTTTGACGGCTCTTATCATAATTGTAATTATTGTACAGTCTGTATGCTAATTTTCTATAAGGTTTTAAGGAAACGGAAATCAACGATTATTTTTATATTATCAGAATCCGATGGTTTCATCTCTGAGTTTGATTGATATTGGTACATATATGGCTATACGAGTGATTTATATGAATAAGGTTATTATGTAGCAATATTAATTTTGATATTATATGAATTTTAGAAATCTGTACAGGTAGTCAAGGGGCACGTATAGTACTTGGCGCGGTGAAATTTGTGCATTAAAAGTACTTTTATACTCAAAGTACGATAAATGTCATGTTGTAACTACAGTAAATAAATTTATAAGCTGCTCATTCGACCGAAAATCAAGAAATAATTAAATTCTTGTAAGCAAACAGGAAAATAAAATTATAGATATTGCAACAGATTTATTATATCAACTTTAAATATGTACAATTATTTCTGGATTTTATGATGGCACTGGCAGTAGATATAAAAAGGAGGAAAATTTTTAAAATAAGGACCACTCTAAAGAATTCGAGGAAACCTACGTATACTCGCTTTGTTGTGGTGTTGAACGTATTTTGAAAAGCGTAGATTGTGTGAACAGTGATTCTCGATATGAGTACATATTTGTGTAATAACTGTATATTTTCAATAAGGAAAATTTAATCTATAAAAAAAACCTTTACATTTATTCAATTATCAAATAATTATAATTTGCCTGTTCTTTTTTTTTTACCTAGAAAATTAGTTTAAATTATGTTTTTCATTCCTTTTCTACTGCAAAAATGTTTTATTTCTAGTAAAATGCTCATTTAATTTTGGAAGAAATATCCGGTTCTTATGAAGTTTTGGATTTGTGGAAATTTCGCCTGAGAGGTTTGATTCGGCGGCATAGTGTTGAGAATTTTTTCCTGAAAGTTTCTATCATTATGTCTTCTACAATGCTCTAACAGAGAGATACTGGATTAAGTACCTATCAGAAAACTTATGTACAGTACTATCTAGTCTAAATGATAAAATAAAATTTTATGAGATAATTTAGGTCTTTATTTTATTTCAAATATATAAATAATTTGGAGTTTTTATTAAAGTTTGTATGAAAAACGATTTTATTGAGAAATTAGTATAAAATACATTATTTAAATTTTACTTCACATTATTTTCGTAATGTCATTATTGGCCTCTTTAATTGTTAATATCCACAACTGGCGATATCTAATAAGAGAAATGATTTTTAAACTTTTTAATAGATTATTTTATTAACGGATTCAATATGTATTGATTGCAAACTTACGAAGTATTCAATGAAACAAGTATGTCCTTCTTCATTTCTGACCATATATTGAAAGCATAATAATCCAGACTCATCATTTCGAATAGAAACTTTGTTACCACAAGAAAGTGCTTTCATAGCAGGTTTAATGTGAGTAAATTTGTAACAGGAACTGGATGTCTTTTTGCATTCAAAACTGTCTATTAGTTCGCTTTTGTGAGGAACTTCTATGTCGCAATCTCCAGCCAATCCATCTGTTTTTATTTTAAAATAAGGTGCAATTGGCGATAAAAATAACTGAAAACCGAAAATATATTTAATAATTTATCAATTACAGGACGAATTAGGTAAGACGACATTTGAGACATTTTTAATTTGATTTGTTACCTCAATTAAATCACTGGAAGAATCAAGTTCACTGAGCACGTCTTTTAAAAGTTCAGTTTGTAGAATAACCTTGTTCAAAACGTTATCTTCAAGATTAAAGTTCAGCAATTCGTTGGGTTCTTGAGTTTTCAAAGAACACTCGGTAATGATACCTTCTTCTTCAATAATTATTGCAACAGGATACCCGTTTCCCTATTAAAATTAAATAAGAATTATTCTATATTAAAGAATCTATGTAAGTAATTTCATTTCCTTCAACTTTTTTTCCAAATTAATTTACCTTGTAAACCATTTGCAAAGCAACCTCACTTCCTTGAACATTTATGCTGCTCCAATACATACATAAACAATCTACTAATACGTGTAGGTTTATTCGAAAAATAACGTCCTCGTTCAGGTCAAATTCTTGAAAAACACTGATTGGAAGATAAACTGTAGCCTGCATACATTTTGCGTCCTCGACAGTGATCTTGAGCCCATTTTCAGAAGCGGAACAGGTCGCAGTCTGATTTATAAAGTACATAAATCATTCATAATCATTTTATGTAATTTATTATTTCAATTATTTGAAATTTTCAATTTAGAAAAAAGAAGAAAAGATTTAAACATTTTTAAAAAGGTAAAAACACTAAAGTGTAAGATTGTTTCCTGTATAATGTACCTCTTTAAAATTAATTGCTTTCAAAAGGTGAACAACAGTTTTAAGACACCCTAATTTCGCCGTAAATTTGTAGTCATCACTGGGAGTTAGAGTACTCATGTTGATTGGACGAAACGTGGTAGAGTAATAATTCTCGAAATTCCGCTGGTGTTACTTTATGATAGGATAATTTTTCTTTATCCAACAATGCTAACCATGCTGCCAAAACGTGTTTGCATGTGAAGGCAGATTGCGTTTTTAAAACGTGTAATCTAAAATTTAAAAAATGAATAAGTTAGAAACAAAAGCTGCATTTATTTAATTTTATATTTTTAATTTAAAAAATAAATATGAAACACTTCCTTTCTTATAATTATTTAAAAGATGAAGAATGTATGAATAAAACATCACTCATAAAAATACATATATTAAATAACTTCAATATGTACCTAAAAGCTTTGCACGTGCAGAAGTTTACGTTACCAAATAAAGTGTAGACTTTTACATCTTTTGCAGAAAATCCCTCGACTTGTAAAAACCAACGCCCTTCGTTTGTGGACTCTAATTCTGATTCTGAAACCTGTGTTACAAGACCTAATTCATAAATTTCTAATGCTTTTTCAAACGCCGCACCAAATATGGAATATAATTTCAACAGGGTATCATCGGAAACTGTAATAAATTAAAAAATAGTTTTATATTGAAATAATCTCGAAAAATAACATTCGAAAGATATTATAAATAAATATAAAATTAAAATATCGAGTGGGTCATTATAATTTAAAGTATACTTTATAAATATTATTATAAATAAATATATTCAAAAAGATCTGTTCATAATTAAAACAAATATTAACGTACAATTTTTGTCCTTAGAAAATTCAGTAGATGATTCTTTGAGGATGTTTACTGCCAGATTCAAGAAAACTTTATTTTGGGATAAATCCGTTTCATTTTCAGAATGATTTGCGCTTACATTCATATTAATTCACATAGTTGACAGCATTTTAATGGTACAAACGCCTCAATTAGTACATACCTATATATTTTCAATTAAAATCATTAAAATACGTTATATACATATATATAAACATCATGCATAACATATGAACATAACCTCTATCCGCACCAGAAGCCGCGTACGGCGTTAAGCAAGGCAGCCACAATAATAAAATTAAATATCTGTCAAATTCAAATTGCTTTTCAGTCAAACAATAAGTTATAAATTTTAGCAGTCATAAGTACTTCTTAAGTTTAATTAATGTCTTGGTTATTTACAAACTTCTCTTCTCACTTTTAGTTAAATTAAAAAATTCAGCAATTTTTTTTTAGAATATGTAAATTCTTATTGCACGATGTTGGTATTAGTGGTATGTACATATATATATATATATATATATATATGTAAAAAGTGTTGTTTAGATGGGTTAGTTTAGAATTGTGACCGTTACAAATTTGTATGCATTTGTTGGATTTTCTGTAATAATGAGTTCTAGAAGACGTCGAAGTGATGATTTTACCAATTCTATAAGTGAATATCAACGTAAGTTAACCGGAGTTTATTATTTTAACTTTAAATTAAGTATTTATTTTCTTATATAGATTTTGAATATTTCTAACCTCAAACTTCGTTTCTTTTGCATATATTCTTGTTTTTAAAATTCATTACATATTCGCATAATTTAGAAAAGTAATTATCAGATATTTTATACTATTAATTAATTTTTCGCCTTTGTTTGAAGGTGCGAATTATAAAAGTTTAAAAGGTTTGAAAAGTTGAATTTGAGAAAATTTCATACAAAATTCAGAAAATTTTCATGCGGATGAAGATTAAGGAAATCATGAATTAAAACATCCATTTTTGCAATAAAGAAAATTATACAAAAATAACAGAATCCTAAGAATTTTTAAAAATGGAATTCAAAAGCTACAATTAATCATTTTTATATATTTAAAGGTCAAGTGTGCGAGAAGGAAAATTCTGATTCAAACGCTCTATCGTGTTTGAAAAATTCGGCAACCGAAAAAAAGACCATGGTGAAAGTAAAGGCAAATGAGACTATATCTCCCGACACAACAATTTTTAATCAAGTCTCCAGCTTGAGATCCCAAGTAAATTTGCAAAAAGAAAATTTGGAAAGAGCCTCGAAAGCCGTAAAGACACCTAAACATTTAAAGAATTCGATATCGACAAAATCTCCTACATCACCGATTTCTGAAGTTTTAAATAAAATCAGTAAGGCATTAGAATTGAAGGAAGATCAAGAGAAACCGAAACCCACAATTGAAACTCCAAGAACTGAACCTAGCAAACTATGGAATGCGCTTTCTACTTTTAATAGATCTTTGAATTCAGATAAGAATGGTTTACAGTCGCACCAGAAAGTTTTATCTAGACTTTCCCAAGAATTTCATTCATCTCCTACGAAATTCGCAGAAAAGTTGGTGACGATTATAGAAGAATCGATGATGCCGTCGCTTTCAGATCAGAAAGATTGTTCTGGTATTAGTGTTAATCAAATGACGACAGAATTTAGAAAACTTTGCAAGTTTATAGAAGATGAATCAATGCCGGATTGGATTTTGTCTCCTGACGTGATTCGTGAGCAAGATGAAGAGGAAGATGAGCAAATTGAGAATCAAAGTATCGAATTTTTGGATGAAGAGAGCAATTTTGATGATTCGATTATAGAAACTTTTTCATCTACTCCATTCGAAAATAAATGCGTTCAAAAGAACGCAACAAACTATGGAGAAACTCCAAAGGGAATTTTCAGAGTCAAAGAAAGCCCTTTAGGTTCTGGAAAAATACCAGTCAATAAAGCCATAAAAGATACTAGATTTAACGAAACGAACAATTCTTTCGAGTATTGGGAGAGCATGTGTAACGGAGTTTATATGCATCAACGAAATTCGCCTCAAAAATTGAGGAGAAGCATTTCTTTGCCAGATTCTCCTGCTTCGAAACTGAATAAAATAAGAACTACTTGTGAACACCAGTTGGCTTCTTTGGATGACACAGCAATTGATCAAATGCGAAACAAGCAACCGCGATATTTTCATGATTTTATGGGAGATACTTTTGAATCTTTTAGTCCGAAGACATTTAAAGAAGAAAATCCAAGAACACCAAGAAACAAGAAGTATTTCTCTGAGCAAACTAGAGAAACCAAAAAGTCTAAGAAAATGGAAAATAGGACTAATAAACCATCACCGAATAAACGAAAATCAGTTCTAAGACTACGTGAAAGTATAGGAAGATACTCGCCTAACTGCGAAGATGATTTAGATAAAAGTTTAATAGCAGAACTTGCACAAAGAAGACAAAGGTGTTTTGAAACAGCGAAGTTGATGATGGAAATCGATAGGAACGATCCTATAATGTCAGATAAAAAGGAAACTGCCGAATTGCTGTCTAAATTAGGAAGTCCTAATAAATCTCTTTCTTTGCCAGATAATAATACTGAGTTCTTAAACACGATAAATCATTGTATGGAGTATCAAGATTTTCTTTTGAAAAAGAGAAAATCTATTTTCCAGATCATGCAACATCCAAAATCTTCTGATACCGATCCTGGAATGACTGTAGAGGCAAATTCGAAAATGAAAACTCCAGTAAAGAATGAGATCAAGAGTGTGAAAAAGAAAATTACGATGTCTTCCAAAGGAATCAAGAATGAAGAAAGAAAAGCTACGAAGCTTCCTAGCGAAATGAAGGATGAGGACAAAAAAGCTACGAAGTCTCCCAGCGAAATTAAAATGGATGAAAAGAAAGCGATGAAGTCTCCCAGGCGTAAATTTTTCTTCACTCCTGGTAAAAGTCCGAAAACTGACGAAAAGAAAAAGAAGAAAGAGTATTTTCCCCAAGTTGAAAATCTTATTAGCATTCAATCGACTTTGAATTTCGGAAAAAGTCCTCGTACTCCAGAGATTCGTAAAAATATTTACGAAAATGTGAGATCACCAATAGCCGAATATATCAAGGGTACAGATGCTAAGTTGGTAAAAAATATCCATGCAAAAACAAATGATTGGTTGTTGACGCCACAACCTTTGGGGATTTCCAATGAATCTAATGGAAATCGAATCACACCATTAAAAAGCACCCAGGAAAGTTCTGCACTGAAATTTAATTTGTCTCCTATGGGAAAGAAGGTAAGAAAGTTATATTTAATTACTCTGATAAATTTTCGTATATTTAAACAAACATAGTCTATTATAAACAATAAATTTTTTTTGTAGATTGCTGACTCTTCCGCACTTTGCGATGAAAACATTCCTGAGAAGGAATTCAAACTTCCTAAAATTGATTACAAATCTCCGGCTAAAGTTCATACGGTTTGTTAAATGAATAATTTTCAGCTACTCCTTCCAATGTGCTGTGCATCACAGTAATTATAATGAATTTCATCTTACAGATAAAGGAAAATTTGAAAACTGAACCCAAGAATCAAGGATTGAGAGTAAAAACTTTACTGAAGTCTGCAGAAAAGAAGATCGTGATTAGACATGAAGGTATTAGAGAAATTCTCTTATACAATATATAATTATATTCGTCAAAAAAAATTACAATTAAATAAATAAAAAATTAATTTTCCAGGTCGTGTACCAGTTGTTAGTCAAAGAAATACAGATGAAGACGAGACAGATAATAAATTGGTGGAAACTTCCATACATGTAAAAACAATTGCCCGAAAAACAGATTCTATAAGAGCACGAACTGTCCGATAAAATTTTATGTCGTGTTTTAAATCCAATTGATATTCTACTATTTTTCTTGTATTACTTAAGGTTTGTAGAAGCTAAGCATGATTATATATATATATAAGAATTTCTGATTTATTTGGTGCCATCGTAAAAGCCAGTTGTAAATATTCAAAAATTGCCTACACAATTTATCTTCGAACGTATAGTAACTTCACATCGAAGTCTTATTTATTTTTATAAGTTTTTCTACTGGAATATAAGAAACCTACAAACTTTAAAGTTCAAATTTTTCTACACTGACATTTCGTATATTTACGTTTTAGTTGTAGAAAATTAGTAATAATTGGCGGGAATTTTTTTAATCGAAATATATGTTTTTTTTACCAAATGTTTTAAATTATTTTAGTTTTTATGACGTAGCAATTGGCAAAGAACTACTTAACTTTTCGATTATTTTACTGGTTGGATGTTTGGCGGATAATGTGGCTTTTTTCTCCATCCGAGTGGTACAATAAAACTAGTGCAAGGAAAACGAAAGTCGCTCTATGGTGCGGAAAGGACATAAAGCAAAGTAAAACGTCTAATTTGCACTTGCTGTGAGAAAACCAGCAATCCACTGATGTTAAAGTCTTGATGTTAATGAATCATGAAGAATTGAAGAAGACTGGTCATTCCCACTCTCATCCTTTTAACTTTTAGCGTGCCGTGTGCATCATTTCTAATTTTCTATACGTCAATCTTTCTTATCAGTTGTGATGATTGGTACTAGCGAGCCAAGTGCAGAATTACTGTTATTAGCCAGGGGCGTAATTATTAAAGGTCCTCTCAACAATTTACATTTAATTTTTAAAATTAAATTTAAAAGAGTAATTTAGTTTTTGTTATTTGCGAATTAACTATCTTTTTACGTACGCACTAATAATTTTTTTTTCATTTGAGCAGATCATTTTTAAAATTAAAATTTTAGACATCTTTTATTATTAATTAATTTATTGATAACACCTTACGTCTTCTAATTTCAATGTATGTTCTGGCATCATATTTGTAGCGAAATTATATTTGAAGACCTAGCTAATGATAATTAAAATTGCTAGCCGAAAACTAATGATCTCTTAGTCTGGAAGAAAACGAAGTGACGATATAACGTTGAAAATTCAGATCTTATTGTTTGTATCTCTTAATAAAAGGAACTTATTTGAATTCTACTTTTAAAAATTAAACTTAGAGTAAAATATGTCAAGCGTAATAGCTAAACCGATTGAAATCAATCTTCGGCTGATTGGTATTTGGCCCGAAACTACTATGCCAAGATACATACTAATTGTTTTCGTGATAGCTAGCTTCACTGTGTTTTTTCAATACTGGAACATTTTTTTCATTGACAAGGATGTTACAACTATTATGGAACATCTCGCTCCTACAATGGCTGAATCTATATTTGGTATCAAATTTTTTGCACTTCTGATTAATCAACGGTGAGATTATTATTGTTACAGATTTTATGTTATTCATTTAATAGATGTATTAGTTTAATATTTTTGTAAATTCTTTTTCTCATTAGAACTGTGAAAGAGATTTTGACGGAAATTCTAACAGATTGGGAAAATTCTAAAGAAAAACCATCAAAAGACTTAATAGCTGTGAAACAAACATTGGCGAAACACTTTTATATTTCTATCAATATCATGTATTTCATCACTAACATGTTTTTTATTATCACTCCAATTACGATGAATGCTTCCATCAAACCCTCTGAAAAAAAGTTCTCAATTTTCAATATAAATTATTATTTTGATACAAATTCTACTCCTAATTTTGAAATAATATTTTGTATTCAATACATCACAATGTCATTTGCCACCCTTGGAAATTCAATACTGGATACTTTATTCCTGCTACAGGTAAATTAATAATAAAATCATTTATCTTTATATATCGATTATTATTACGCTAATCAAATAATGTATAATTAATTAATTTCAAGGTTTTACATGCTACTGCCAAGATTGAAATGATAAAAGATGAAATCACAAAATTTTCAGATGTACGAAAAACAACAAATCAAGAGTTGTTCTTGTCAATAATGAAAAATATTATGAATAATTATCAACAATTTTTTGAATATTGTCAAAAAATTGAGGCTGTATATTCCTTTTATATTTTAGCACAATTTGTGGAAAGTACTTTGGGAATTTGTTGCAATGGCTATATGGTTATAACGGTAAGGTTTTGTTAAGTTAAAGGCGTTGGATCTAAGTTGTGACTACTAAACATTCTTCTATTTCAAAGAAGTGTTTCTAATATTTTTAAAATAAAATGAGGAATTGAAATTTTCTGATTTGAACTTAAACCCAACATACATAACATCTTTAATTCATTCAAATATTATTGAATTTATTTACCTACTGTTTGCGCAGCTAGTGGAAGACAACTTTAATTCATTAACTGCTGGAACATTTGTATTATTTTTGATATCCGATATATGTCAAATTGCTGTTTATTGTATTGCTGGCGAATATCTTATTACCAAGGTTTCAAAATTCAATATAAAAATTTAATTTAAACTGCATTAAATAGTATTTAATATAATATATCTTTTGTTATTTTTTGATTTTATGCAGCATCACTCAATTGGATACATTGCATATGAATGTTCTTGGTATGAAATGAAAGCTTTTCACTCTAAGGAATTATTATTTATAATTATGAGATCACAAAAGCCTGTAAGAATCACAGCTGGAAAAATTATGGACTTGACAATTTCTAATTTCACTGGGGTACGTATTTTGGGTTTTTTATGTACTTTAATTGCATTATTAATTTTTATCTTGATTGTTTAACAGATTTTGAAAACTTCAGCAACTTATATGTCAGTTCTACGAGCAATACGATAAAATTAAGGGAATAAGTAGATTATCCTATTTTTAGTATAACACTCATTAAATTAAGAAATGTAAGCTTTGTAAATTATGATAATTATATTGACACATCATAATTAAGTCTATGTAATGCAATTAATATATGTTTTCAAGAATAGAACAAATTATCTTGATGATGTGTAGAAAAAATAATGATAATTGAGTAAATTATATTATTTTATAGTTTTTAAAGTACTTCGCATTCTGTCTTGATAATCCAAGAGGTAGAATTTAAGCTAATTTTTGTTAAAGTTTTCAATTTTCATTATTTTTTTGAATTTGATTCTTTATCCGAAGATGTCATCAGGAATAATAGTTAAACCGCTAGTAATTTGCTTTCAAATTGTTGGCCTGTGGCCAAAAGTTGGGATGCCTTATTATTTCTTATTTGTTATTGTGATAGCACTTTTTACTTTATTTTTCCAATATTGGGACATTGCGTTTATACACAAAAATATTGTAACTGTGATGGATCATCTTGGAGCCACAATAGCCGAAACATTATTTTATACTAAGTTCGTAATCATTCTGATAAAACGTCGGTAAGTTTTTCACAAAATGATTAGTAGTCTAATTTTATTAACAGGTTTTTAGTCGTTGCTTCATTAATTTAGAAAAATTAAAAAATGTGTTTCAGAACTGTTCAAAAGCTTTTGATGTCGATTTTAAAGGAGTGGGATGAAGTTGAAAGAGATACAATTAAACAAATTATTTCTAAAAAATACGAATTTGCTAATTTGTACTCCTTCTGTGTTTTTGGAATTTATCTAAGCACTGATTTTTTATTTTTAATCGCTGCTCTTACAGTTAACAGTACTCTCGAGTCGATTGAAGATAGGCAATTTATTTTTCAGTTAACTTATCCGTTCGAAAGCAAAGAATCCCCGAATTTTGAAATTCTCTTTTTTGTTCAAATCATTAGCATGATAGTTGCTAGTGGCGGAAATGCTATTCTCGACAGTCTATTTATTCTGCTGGTAAAAATATCGATTTGTGAATAACTTTCATATTTCGATTACTTAGGTATCATAAAAACTATAAATTGTATTTTTTAAGGTATTACACGCAGGTGCTAAGTTTGACTTAATAAAGGAAGAAATTATTGAATTTTCGGAAGTAGTAATGAAAGAAAGAGATGTGAAAACGATATTAGAAATATCTAAAAAAATAGTGAATAGTTATCAGGATGTTTTAAATTATTGTCAAATGCTAGAGGATATTTATTCTCTTCAAATTCTAATCCAGGTATTCGGAAGTATTTTGGGAATCTGTAGCAATGGATACATGTTTTCTATGGTTAGTTAACTATTGAATGGTAATGATAATTATAGAGTTTTCTTATTTTTTAATGAAGACTTATAATCCTGACTGTTTTCTGTTCATATAGATGGTAAAATTCCAGTTGAGCACATACAGCATATTCAAATTTTTTCTCTTTTTCGCATCGGACTTATCGGAAGTTGCAGTTTACTGTTTTGGTGGCGAATACCTCTATACAAAGGTTTTCAAATGTAATTTATAAAAAAAATAATAATGAAAGATTATAAATTTTATACTTTTCAGAATGAGTCGATTGGGTTTGCGGTTTACAATAATTCTTCTTGGTTTGAAATGCAAACTAGATATTCTAAAACATTAATGCTTATTCTTCTCAGATCACAAAAACCCTTAAACATTACTGCAGGAAAAATGATGCACATGACACATCGCACTTTCACATCTGTAAGCAATATTAATCTAGTAATTTTTATATTTAAGTTATGTTTTATTAAATTAATAAATTTCCTTTGTTTAATAGATTTGCAACGCTTCATTTTCTTATATATCTGTTCTGCGCGCATTGCGATAGGAGGACAAAATTAAATTAATTTATAGTCAGCTTTGTTGTGCTTAAAATGCAGTCAGTGTAACTTAATTTACAAAAATAAAGTTAAAGATGTTACATCCAAGTCCATATCTCAAAATTCGATCCCTTCATTTTACTTGAGAAATATTATATGTATTCGATATTTTATCGTTCTGTATAGTAGTATCTGCGTAAAGTGAAATGCTGGAATTTGTAAGTTATGATAAATAAATTTCAAATTCTTTCTTTTGCGTCAAATAAAGACTATATATAATAACGTACAAGTGTCTTTCTGTCCTTCCACATTGAAAGCATAAATTAATTATTAAACAAAAGTGTATTGAAAGTGCGTGTAGCGCGCTAATTTTGATTATTACTTAATATATAATTTAATGATATATAATGATATATAATTAATATATATTTAATTATATATCATTATATATATATATATATAT